>VFSE01000104.1:0-32842 GCA_010157825.1 Vickermania ingenoplastis | reverse complement strand
CACTCGCACCATCGGTAAACACAAACCCGCAAACCAATTCACATGTATTAAATACACCTCGTAAGACACAACACGTCGCTAATCGACAGCAACCAACTATCTCTAGCCATACACAACGCACCTAACTTAAGTGCGCTTTCAGCAGTGATACCTGTCTAGCATGCATCTCATAAACCATGGAAGACCACCGAAAACCGTAAACAATCGTAAAACACCGTAAAATTCCAGTCATTAATCACCACTTATAAATTTAAACAAGCCAACACAACCTCAAACACCCAGCAAAACCTGCGCCTATCAGCACCTCATACAGCGGTTTACAAACCACAACATTATACGTCTACATGCTAACACTGCACCTACACACAATCAACAAGCAGCCCAATGTAGGCTGTCGCACTTATCAATCAGCAAAAACCAAACATTAAAGCATCAAAACGAACCACCATAAGTGTTAAGTCACACCTTAATCAAAAGTACAAAACCATACCAATGTAAACGCAACACGTCCAATCGGTCACAAGCCCAACCCACATTAAGCCCCAGAAATCGCATCAACACGCAAACAATAAATCACATATTATAATAGGTAGTCAGCACTTGAAAGCACTCATATTAACCAAATTAAATGGCAACCTACAATACTGTAAACTATAACAAAACAAAATACACTCCTAGAGTACAAGCATTAGCTATACATAAGTTATAAGACACCTGTTTCTAGTTTACGTACGAAACCACCATAAACAGCATCACAATCATCACAGCATCCACAATACACACGGTAAACATAAGTAATACTATAACCAGTGAAATCCTACGAACATTTAACTCGCGCAAAAGAGTGAAACATAAGCAATCAAACACGGAATCCATTCAACAAAAAGTAAACAGAAATTATATTGCCTACTTGTTAACGTGCACAACATCATAAGTAACATCACCATACCCAACACAAAACTACCACCAATTTAAAACACATGTCTTGCAGAGTAATGTACCATCACAACACAAGCCACAAGGCACCCACACCAAAAGTCAATGTGCTACCGAATTAATAAATAAAACCTTAACCACTAAACCACACTCAAGCAACTAAATCACCCAGCTCAAACAATCAAAACTTCACGCCTGCAAACATCCAACATTAAAAGCATTACCAGCATATTCACAGTGGTAAGCAGCAAGCTCATAAACACAAAAAATCTAACGCATACACCAAACTAAAGTAAGCTGATAGTAAATACACAAACTCGCAACCACACCTGCCCATAATATAGGAAAACACAACCGACACAAATACCATGACTACCTAAAAGCAACGCTAAGTCATCAACCAGATACCCACACCACCTAAGCATAGTAAACTCACGAAACTCAAAATTTATGCAATGTAAATTACAATCTACACCATAAAATTATAATACGCAACACACAAACAAACCGCCTGTAAGTTTAATACACAAAGCTGAAGGCCTACGATCTCACCAAATCAAATGCAACCAATAAATAATTGTTTAACGTCATAAATTTTAAACTATCCCAGTAACTAATCATCACGAACGCATCCCACAAAAGTTTCAGCATGAAGGCATCTACGGCAGCCACCTGGGGAATACCTTAACCAACAGTTTAATCGTAGGCACAAGCAGCAAGATCCACGCACCCATCCAGGCATTTAAATCAAGTGGTATTGTGTAACCAATATCAATCATCAGTCACAAACCACGTAAGCAACCTACATTCTTAATTATGCAATTATATGATAGCCAACGCAATCATCACTAACTAACAAAGTTTACACGACAGATAATCTGCAAAACTGAATAAATCACAAAACACACTAAACGCAACCATAGCATCAGGCTCGAAATAATCCACCACGCACAAATACTAAACTCAACAAATCAAGCAAGCGTAATCAAATGAACATAGCCACCCTAGCCGCCATCAAACACAACCCTGAAGAGCCAAAATCCACATCCAACGTAACTGCAATCCAGGTATACATCACAATCGATAGCACAAATGCTCATACTGAAACCAAACTATCTGAAATACCCACCACTAACATCCAGACAAAACCCTAGTCAACCAAATATGCAACCAAGGTATATTCTGCGGATCCTCATCCCAGGGCTATAATTAAATGTCTACCCATCTCACAGCTGCGTAACGCTCCATGTACCAGTACGCACAGCAAATCAATCATAAGTTTACCAAAACTACAAATCTAACTATTCGGCAAACCACACTAACAAGTACCACTACCATGACAACCAATTAAGCACTACAGAGTATCACAACAAAGCAATAATCACAAATCACGCTTCGGCAGCTCAAAACACAAAGTGACCGCAACTATAAACCTGCACACAATTGCGCAGTAAAATACGCATTCGAAACCTTACAGTGAAACTTAACAAGTCGATTCACAATGTGTAGCACCTGACCAGCATCAAATAACGTACTTACACGCATAACTACGTGCAAACAACAATCAAACACTAACATAACACACCCAAACACAAAAAGTATTCAATATGCAGGCATAGCGAACCACAAATTATCTGCATAGTATCTATATAAACAATCAAAAACACCCTAGCAACACAAGAAAAAACTCAGGAAACCATAAACACCAGCAACCCCTAAGTTAAACTTCAGTAAAACGGCGCAACGTAAAACACCAAAATCACCTGCTTAAAATTCAAACCTATTAATACACAATAAAGGCGATCACCATCAGCAAACCAACTCGCATACATAAGCTCACCAAAAGTCTACTAACACATCCACCTCAACTCGCAACTACAACTACCAGTTCACACATACCCACACCAACCAGACTCTCAAACTAATCCGAATCGCAACCAACCAAAAGCCTTAATCAAATCACACCCCTCTAAACCAAACCGCAAATTGCCTTTCTAAAACTTAGTTGCAAATAGAGTGGCTCACAGGTTTTTGCTTACACCTCACAATTCCGCACCCCGCGTTTACCTCTGTCGACAAGTAAACCAGTAAGACAATGTACCATAGTGGTCACATAACCACACAGTAGCACCAAGCAGCATGCACAAGCGTCCCACCACAGGCAATCACTTCGCAACCCCACAGGCCAATTTAACAAAGGCGCAACACCAGCATCTGAAAGTCAACATGCAGAGACCACACCGGCTCACTACCGACTCCAACACTAACCTGCAGCACCGACAACATTTAGTAAATATTCGTCAAACGTCCACACAGCCGGCAGCAAATATAAACACCCAGCAGCACACAAACCCTGCCAACCAATCAACCTCAATATTTAAATCACAACCCTACCAACAAACGTCACCCACCAAAGCACATCCTCTTGGTGCTACCCCTCAAAATCCACACCTCGGTCTCCGCACTGCACCCACCCCTAACCCGTACCAAGTAATTTAGCCAAACCCAGAAACCATTCGTTGTCACGCCAATCACAAAACTATACCAGCAAAACAACCCAACCACAGTGCACACTATGCCAACCAGCTGATCACATCCCAAATCCCAAATACACATTCAACACAACCTACCAAACCATCAATACTCGGTAACACGCAGTCTGCTTCCCCCCGACTAGCCGAAATGTACCCCGAAACCAACCTAAAACACTACCATCAGAGGCCTACTAATCCTACCCTTGGCGGCGCACCTACACCCACATAAGACCCGCAACACCTAGCTCACGCACCACAAATCCAGAAACTCCTAATTCCGGAAAATCACGTCGAATCTCCAAACTCAAAACTCGTAAGCAAGATACACAAACCAAATAAGTGAACCACACAAACAAAGCAAGAGAAACCTACAAAATAGATTGCCTCCACAGGCATTTCTCGTATCGTTTAAGACCCGGAAGTGCCTATATTATATCAACCCTCCACCAACCAAGTTCCGCGTAGCATCCCATATACCAAGAACCGTAACAAACTAGCAGCATAAATTCACACCAAAATACCGTTACCCAAGGTCACCCACCCTAAAGGAAAATTTAACTGAAACACAGTCACACCCAGAAATCATGCAAAATCACACAATTACAAGCCTGCATACAATACCAAAATACCAGCCCACAACACCACCCCACAACATGGAATACCAGTAGTCCACCGCAGCACATCGAAATTGGCTGTAAACCAGCAGCCAAAACACCACCATCAGGCCACACTATCGCGCACCAGTATGCAAATTCTGAATCGAAGCTCACCCACAAAACCCAGTAAAACCTGACAACACTTGCAGCAAATACAACCTCTACTCAGCTATATTATATCAACCCTCCATCAAGCCTGCTCAGCGCGGCAATCCCAACATTCCCCAGAATCGTAAAACCATCAACATCCAATCAGCATCAAAATACCGGCAATCCCCAGAATCGTTTCATGCTCAAAAGAAGCGTCATCCAAACCACACCCACACCCGCAATCCTACCTCAGGATTGCAAACAACACCAGCTACAGGACCGCCCACAACACCCCACAAAACACGCAACACCACCTCGCAGCATAACCAATGCGAAACATCATACATACTGAAAATTAACCATGTAAATCAACAGACAAAATGCACAATCAAAATGTACCAACACACACCCCAATGCGCAAGTCTCAAATCAGAGTACCTACAAAAACCACCAGAGCACCTCACCACCACACTCACCAACGTAATCTCTGCCCAACTATATTATATCAACCCTCCATCAACCAAGTTCTACGTGGCGTTTCCCCACATACCAAGAATCATAACAAACTAGCAGCATAAATGCACACCAAAACACTGGCTATCCAAGGTCACCCCCACCTCTAAAAGAAAATTAACCGAAGCACAACCCACCTCCAAACCACACCCCAGAAGGCATACAAAACCACACAACTACAAGACGGTCGCAATACTAAAACACCACCCCTCAAACCAACCCACAGCATAAAATACCAGCAGCTCACCACAATACATCGAAATTGACTGTAAACCAGCGGCCAAAACAGCACCATCAGATAGCACTACCATGCACCAATACACGAATTTTGAATCGAAGCCCACCCACAAAACCACCAGTAAAACCTGCCAACACTCGCAGCAAATACAAACTTTACTCAGCTATATTATATCAACCCTCCACCAAACCTGCTCAGCGCGGCAATTCCAACATGCACCTCAGAAGCGTAAAGTCATCAGCATCCAATCAGCACCAAAACACCTGGCAAGCGCCAGAATCGTACCATGCCCAAAAGAAACAGCATCCAGACTGCACTCACACCCGCAAACCTACCCCATGAGCGCGAACGCCCCAGTTACAGGCCTGCCCACAACACCCCACAAAACACGTAGCACCCCTGCAGCACAGCCAACGCGAAGCATCACATCATGCCGAAAATTGATCATGCAAATCGACAGCCAAACTGTGCAATCAAAGTACACCAACACACCCAATGCGCAAGTCTCAAATCAGAACACCTACAAAAACCAACCAGAATGTCTTGCCGGTACCCTTAGCAATACAATCTCTGCCCAACTGTATTATATCAACCTCCACAAGACAGCTCAGGCACGTCAAATCAACCATATCAAAACGGAAGTAGCACTAACTCCAACATGGTTTTCACTCCACATCTGGCTAAAACAGCCGCAACACACACCAGCAGTTTTACAAGTGGACCTAAACCAATGCAACCATCAACGCTGCAAAACAACTATCCACTCAGATCAACCTAATGGCTAGAGCGTACACCTCAGCGGCAAACCACCCAGAATCCAGCGCCACCAAGGCAATCCAAATGGCCCAACCCGCAGCTAAAACCCACAGCCATCACCAGTTAGCCCTAAAACAGTATCTTCAAATGTACAACCAATCTTCCCGCAACAAACTGCATCGCAAACCATACAGAACCTAAAGCATGTATAACAGTAAAATCCAAAGCCTAAGTCTATTAGACCCGTCACGTAAAAGACAAACCAAATTCAATAGTAACCCTTCAACCCAAATTCGCGTATATCAGACCAATTATTCAGCAGTCAATTTCGTCAGTGTAATCGCACACTGTCAGTATAAAGCTACACCATGGTAACCTAAAGCTTACTCGTAAAGCCCACGCAAAGCACCAACACCCTACCCGGAACACAAACCTGAACAACAATCCAACACCCAAACGCGCCGCCAAAAGTAGCTTTAATCAACACTCCACCCGCAGGTGTCGCGGCAAACCCAAAGCAAACTAAACCTGACCTAACCAACTACAACGCTTAATAGCTTAACCAGAAATCACAGGGCTACCATAGAGGAACTGCTCAACCTATAACAAAATTACTTACATCAACAACCCGTAAACCATAACATTATGCTGCATGCTTCAAACCATCTCCAACGTTGCGAACTAAACATCACACGCCTCAATAAAAGTGGAGCACTGTGTAGCAGCACAAGCCACTAACGGCACCAGTATCATAAAGCACAAGTAGCGATCAACATTTACACCCAGCGGAGCTCATTTGAACACCTGCAAACATACGCACCCTAAACCAAATCCACCCCAAGTAATTGTGGCTAAAACTCAAAACCACTAAACCAATCAACCTATAACGAAGTCACTGGCCGAATATAATTACGCAAACATCATAAGCAAAATGCAGCCTCATTTAAAAGCAACCAAAGTTTAAGAAACTTAAACAATCACTCGTAAAAGCACACAGCCAACACAAATCACAGAACTGCTAGAAACCATAATACCATACACAGCTCGAAAAGTAAAGCATATATAAAACCCAAATCTGCACTCCCACAGAAAGCATACCACAAGCTCAAACGTCAACACACAAGTCACAACACTAAACACCCAAACATAAACCTGAACTACCACAACCTAGGCAAAATCACTATCCAACACGTAGAACAGGATATCCAACAAACAAGTAAACCTACCTGTAAAACGAAACTACCCAAATCCACCTTGGTAGGATTTATTCCAAGCAAACACCATACAAAACAAAACCACACCTACAAACCGCAGCAAACGTCCCACCAGCAACCCTAACCACTTAGACACCAAACTCATAAATTCATCAAACTGAAAGCCCACAATACATAAACTACCTGCCTAACCCAAACAAGTCTTTAACACAAATAAGCATAGCAACATATAATCAGAAGAATTTAAGGCTCAAACCATGCATCTCGTAAGCCATGCAATCACGCCAATCCCACAAAACGCAAACGTTCCGAATCCGGCCCAAAGTGAACAACACAATCTATACACTAAACCAGCAAATAGTAAACACCAAAACATGTCGTAACCATCATAAAGAAACCCACAGCAAAGTAGGCAAACATTACCACTGCAGTGGGCATCACCAAAGAAAATGGTAAACCTGTGTTTCAGCGCAAGCGCACAAGCAGTCCGTAACACGCCCAACAGTTAACGAAACCCGTGAACTATGCCTTCCCTACCAGATACAAAACACAGCAATCAAACCACAGCAAGTGTATAACAAAGAGTCTACATACAGAACGTTTCATAATAACACCCTTGCACCCACGTCACACTCACAACGCTACACAACCTATCATCTGCAAGCACTAAAACACAGCCTGCACAATATCATAATCTTACACGCGTGTACAAATAAACAAATAAAGCCTAAAGTAACTCTTAAAGAATGCCGTTACAAACTTATAAATGCATCACAGTAACATAGTACAGTACACATTGGAGCGAGTCACCATTACACAAGGTTACAAATCGAGTAGTTTAATCGCGAACAACAACTAAGCATAAGTAGACAACTAAAACTAACTTTAGTTCCCGTAGTAAACGGCAACAAAATATAAACTACCACAATTAACCGTCGTACACCATAACATAAATAAATTGTCCGTTCAAAACCAAACCGTAACCAACCTGTGCATTACACAACAATAAATGCACCCACCCACGTCACAATCACACACCCACAAACCCATGCAAACTTCAAGCAATATACAAAATTACCATTAACGCAACCAAAATTACTGGACTCATCTAAGCAAATTACAATTAACTAAACGCAAAACAGAACAAGCCTTCCGCAAAGCGCCATCGTGGCCGTGCAACCCCCAGGAATCACCACTAAAAGCATGAACATAATAGGAGGTAGCATCAAGCAAACCATTCTGCCCACAAGTAATCACAAATCGTGTGCAATCACACAGTTGCCTAACATAACTAAAACCAAGCAAAATCTCGTTTGTCACCACAAGTAACAGTGCTGCACAGCCCAACAACTCCTGAAACTATCAACACCCCAATAAGCCACTAATAAATAAAAACATTAATTAACATAACCTAAACCTATGTATAACCAAACCCATAACACACTAGAAGCATCTACTTTACCAAACTACAACGCACAATATCAATATCCAACCCGCAAGCAAACTTAAAGTATGCAAACCACCTGTCAATCATGCAGCTACAACCTGTAACACAATTAGCAAATCAAACTCCGCTACCAACCACAACTAATCAAACGAACCACAATCAAGCACAAAGAAACGCGCACAGTAATAACCATAAATACAAAATCAATAATTGTAGCTATTACGTTATAATCGTTAAATAAACTCACTAAAAGAAACCTACACCATAACGTAGCAACACAAGCATCGATCAACCCAAACAACACAATCCTTCACTCCAGGTAAACAATCTGTAAGCATCACCACCACCAACATCCGCAAAGCATACAGAATCACGTATTAGCAATCCCGTAACAAAAAATTCATGGAAAACTCGACTGCACAAGTGCAGCTGGCAATCGCTCAAGAATCATAGCTCTATACACCAACTTAAAGTAACCTATAACAAGGCTCCCCACAAAATCAAACAAAGTATCAAGATAGAAGATAGCGTACAATAGCAATAAACAATCTAAGCAAATCCCCAACAGTTCCAACTAAAACCAAAATACAAAACAATAACCACGGTTTAAGCATCAAACCAGTTTAATAGGTAGTTTACTAACCCAGTCTCATGAGACCCATCAACACGTAATACCATACTGTGTGTAACAGTAAAGTAACTTGCATTCATCGGAAGTGGCATTCCCAGCAGTATACTTTAGTGCTACTAATTCCATATTTAATACTCACAATAACACACATTTCCGCAAGCCCACTAATCACAACTCCAAAACTAATGTTCCAACTACACGACACTGAATTGCCGTATCAATCAGTAAAGTATAGCACTAGCGTCAATCTTAAAACCATGCACCCACAAAACCTCCACACAATCACAATTAATCCACAACCATATAATGAATCAGAAATCGCAAACAAATTAACATTAAACATACCCAATGTAATAACGTGTATATACAAAAGAAGCACACATAACTATTACAAACTTTAACTTAAAATAAAATACCATTAAATAACGTAAACATAAGTCACACTGCTTTACCTAACTAAACTTACTAAAAACACAAAACCAATGCACAATATCACAAACACACCACAAGCTACACCTTACAAAGAAATAAATAGAAAACAATCCAAAACTATGCCCATCGCCCTGCAAAACTCAGCAAACCATCTTGATACGAAAGCACAATCCACACATCCCAAACCACAAATCAAGCATGCATTGCTGCGTAACGGTAGTGCAATAACAGCAACCACGGCACAAAAGAACAGTGCACAACAAACATGCACTGCCCACAACAATCTAAGCACAAACTAACAGGAAATCAAACCATTGTCAACGCCCGCACGAAAATCACAAAAACATAGAACGCTGTAATCATCAATACTGTATGCAATCCACAAGCCAGTATCCCGAAACACAGTTAACACAACACTTTAAAATCCCCTGATCATCATCCCGCATGCACCGCGTTCAACAACACACACACAACGTTCAATCCTGCAAATCACTGCATGTAGTAGCTCTAAAAGTTCAGACATAAAAACCCGCCACCACAGCACATAATACTGTAAACTTCATTACGCTTAAAATGCGGAAACCAGTGAAACAAGCAGTGCTAACACTGCAACCCACACATTCATCAGACAAGACCACAAAGCAAAACATGTTCCATCAACAACCATAAAATAAATTAACTAGCAAATCAGCGCACTCAAACGCATAGCAATAAATGCATACCCAATTTCTACCCGACAAACAAGTAAACCATAAATCTACTTACACACAAGTTAATGCGCCAGCACACGAAGTCTAAGAAATAATAAATATAGCGCTTAACACTCCAAATCAGCAAGTAAACTGCGTGCACTACACTACCACCAACCAGAGCAGCTAACCACCACACAAACAAAGAAAACAAGACAATACATCAAATCGTAAACTTGCCAACATAGTCAAGTTAAAGTCACAAAGCTAAGTACAAACCTACAACAATCACAAACCTCCAAAGCATTCTACAAGCAACCATACAACACAACCGCATTCTCTCACAGTACCAGTATCTAATGCGTTCATGCAAAATAATCTCTAGCCACAACCTAAATTTAAAGCAAGCTTACAACCACTAAATTAGAACAAGTACAAACTCATCAAACACCATCCTAATGGCCTGTTCCCAAACAAGCTGATCGCAGACCCGACAAAACAATGAACACCACGGGAACACTACAACATGTAAAAACGGCACAACACTAGAATATCCGTAACACTAGGTCCTACACCTTACGCAACAAGAACTCCAATAGTTTACGACGTCCAACCCACGTCAAACATCCAAACCTCTCGCGAAGTCAATCAATCATCGCAAACAAGGCAACCAGCACGAAACCTAAAAGCCACATTAGTACACAAAGGCACACACTGGTAACACTTAGTAGCCTGCGTACGCAATAACCAAACAATAATAGAAAGCTTATACACTTATAAAACTTTCGTATCATACACTATTACAAATACAATCCAAACTAAACACCTAGCAACCGCCAGTCTCAAGCAAATATACACCATGAATTAAAGTAAAACAAACGCAGGTAATAAACAACCTATCAATAACAATCACAAACACAGAACAGGAATTACAACCAACACTATACACATATGAAATAAATCATGCCCACATAAAACTCCACAACACGTGGAGTTCATAATATTTTGCCAATTATAACAAACAATCCCACCGTAAAGGAAGCCCCTAACTGTTTAAACCACAAGCACAACCTCATATCAACAGAATCAGGAAAATCGGCTAACCACTGCATCATACCCACAACACCATCAAAACCAACTTACACGCAATTATCTAAACTAATAAAGCTACAATATCACCTATTCTACAAGTTTACACCCACAATCACCCAAATCAACAAAATTAAGCAATACCCACATGACCTATACATTTGAAGTTTATCAAGCAGGCATGCCAACCCACGCAAGTTAAAGCCAACATAACGTAAGAATAATCTAAAAACCAAACACATATAGTGCACTTCTACCAGTCAATGTTTAATCGTCACACGAAGTAAACAAACCTTATCTCTAAAGCAAAATACAGAAACATGATAAATCAAACAAAACTAGTAATACCCAACAAAAAAATAAAATCAGAAAACACGCTATTACAATGACATCATTCATACAATTATAATTAAATAAACACATGTAACACTATACAAACATTAACCTTTAGTATCCCTAACAATTATTCAAATAAGTTAACACTCAAACTAATAAATCTGGCATAGTACACCTAAACCTGTACAATTCTAGAACAATCTACCACAAACACTAACCAGGTCTAACCACAGGCACTCATACACTAAACCACGCTACGTTAAATCCATAGCACCCTTATTCGCAAGCTAAAGCTCCCACAACTGTGACTCATACATCCAATACTCAACACAAACGCCCCAGCACAAGCACCATCAAAGTACTTATAAAAACCATTCCCACTACGGAAGCACATCAAAATAACACCCGCACCGCAATCTCTACAAGCTACAAATAAATCATACAACCACAACAAGTAATAAGCAACATATTGAACATTACATACACGGTTTCATCAAACATGGGACCGCTCAAACTCTGTGTAGTTACCACGAACCATACCCAAAATCACAAGGTACCCGCAAACACAACTCACCCTGCACACGCTGTACAACCAATCCACCTCGCAAACAGCGCACAGATTCGGCCCAGAAGCTACAATCTACAAACACCATCAAATCACCACACCATTACGCATTATAAACCCAAACCTAACAGCACATCAAGCATCTTGCAAACTGAAATAGTTAACGATTCAACAAAGTTAACCAGCACAACGTCACGCAAATGTAATGGTAACACTCGTTAGGCAAAACCCACACGTAACTACCACAAAACAAACTGCAATACCACAAATCACAAAAGCAACCACAGATCAAATCGTAAGCCTATAAAGTCACAACCAACTCCGCGCAACCGAAATCATCTAATAGAGTTTGGTGTAAAGAGCACAATACTACCTCTGTGAATGTAATGTCAACTATGTTACCACACACTTAAAAGCCTGTAAACGTGTAAACGTATAACCCCAAAACACAACTCCTTAGTATGCACAATGTGAATTAACGCGTCCTACCACCCCGTGCCAAGTTACGTTATATCATAACTAACATAACAGTAAACACATGCAACTGTAAAACTCCAACGTCACGCGAACATAATAAAATAAAGCATTCACAAGTTCCTTAGTCAAAATAAGTCCAAAACAAGAACATCCAACGTTAAAACGGTAATTCAAACCCTTCAAATGTTCAAAATTAAGCTAAACCAAATTCAAACCGACAACTATCAAGTACACCCTAAGCGTCCATGCATGCAAACATCGCAACAAACTTAAAGCAAACCCTCTCCACGCAATCAATCCAACCGATCACAGCCCAGCATTCAGGAAATTAAACAACAATTAAAGCCAACACAACACCTTAATCCCGAAGGAAATTCGAAATACAAATAACTCATACCTATACAATCAGCAAGCCAACAAGCAATCAACACCTCACAAATTATCATCCACAAGCAATCAACATAGGCAACACAATTCAAATACCCTAGTATCGCAAGACGTCAACAACTCTAGCGTGTACCCCGCACTAACAAAACATTACGACCACCACCCACAAGCAAACCCGTAAGCATTCCCCAAACTCGTAACCAAAATGTATAGCTATATAGTTACAACTTGAGCGAATCGTAGCAACCACCATTTACTACTCACAATACGTAAAGCACAATAACGTACACTAGTCTAACCATCGCCTACAAACCTACATATTTAAGCGTTAGTAAACACATCAAACCAAACAACATCACTATCGTACACAACAGCATCCACAATTGTACATCTGGCAGCAAACAGTCTGCTTACAGCATGCAAGCCACACTTTCCAAGCAATCCGCAGCACACCCCACCTCTTAAAAAACGTACACGTAACAAACCTCTAGCATCAACCTAAGAACAATAATCATCCTGTACGTAATCTCACTCTACCGTACTCACTGCACGCTCGAGTTTACTTATCGAAGCTAGCAACCAAGCCTCAAAGACCGATACACGCCTGAAAAGTAATCACCAACCACTACAGTAACACAAAGCTAACGCGAAATCAACAACAAACAACACTAACACACTTAAAAAGCTTGGCATTAAACCCTAACCACCCACAGTTCTAAACACACAATATATCGAAAACACAACCTTTCGGCAAGTAAATACCTGCACGTGCAGCTGCCCACAAATACACAACTCAACGCGACCCAATCCTACGTTACACGAACCATAAAACATCTGCCACCCTCGGAAAACACACAAACCCAGCACCTACAGCAAAGTTAAACAGTAACAATCCCACACAAAATGCACAACAACCCTATGTAACATCAAACTGCAACTAACATTAAAACCTCTCTCAAAGCGCATCAAAACTCACGCACCCACCAAGCTATAATCATGTAGGCACAAAATAACAACCTACACAGCGCACCCAGCTTACTGTAATACAGGCACAACTAAGTTTAACGTTCAAAACCAGTAAAAGTGGCTCACCACCAATTGGCATACGACACACGGCCTCAAAGTCACGTCGTTAGCTTCAAACACAGAAACTTACAACTAGCACCCATCCGTGTATCAAATATCTCAGCAAACCCAACAAAGTACCTGTATCATTGCACAACATCCAAACCCACAACTTGAGTATACGCGGCCCAACCATTCACAACAGGAAACCATCCATCTACCCAAGAAGCTTCAGCGCCTAAAAACCCAACAAAGCAAACTACAAACCCACCCCAACAACCTCAGTAACAAAACCCTAACACAACGTGCATCGGGCACAACAACCAGTCTCCACAATTCCCCAACCCGCACGCAAATTCACATCAACAGTGTAGGCAACCGCAGTCCATAATCGCATGCAACCACCTAAGCCAACTATACACAAATACTGCATAAAGCTATCACTAACCAGCAATCCGAACTATCATGCACATATAAGCAACAAACCCTAAATTCACCAGCTCGCAACCTAAAACAAGCTGCATCTTGCAACATAAAGCAACAAAATTATGCGTTGCACACCCAAAAGCACACATTTCATAACGCGAAAACAAATTCAACCTACACCCACCCCTAAACATCACTGTTCCGCAAAACAAACAACCATAAACTTCACTAACGTTCCAATTCACACAAGACCACCACATACCCGCACCTCCGTACCACAATCAATATCAAGTGATCAAAACGAAATGCGCAAAAGAAATCCGAAACTCACCAAAAATCACAATAATGCATAGACACCCACACCTATCCACTAATCTACTCACTAACCTACCAAGTACAGCAAAACAATCCCCACACAAACCCCTCTAATCTATAGATCGATATCAAACCCAAATTCAACATCTACCAATAAAGACGAAACTAACAACTGATCGACTGCCAAAGGACTCACCACAACATGAACCCAAACTCCAGCCTATTTTAGTAAACCGAACATCTGTATACAGAAATAAGCGGCCAACAGCGCATCCACATCGACACCAATCTGCAACGTTTAACACGTAAACATACAAGTACAGTAACATAAGTAAACCACAAATCAAGCAAAACTAACATACGCCCATGTAAAAACTGCACTAGTACAACCACTCAAAGTAAAGTACCCATCACAAGCAAATAACCTTAAATACAAGTCCAAAAATTCAAACCCAGACAATACTAACAACATACAGCCCATCCAGACCCTGCCCACATTCTCCCCACGAACCAACATTCAACCCACCTATTATACCACCCTCCAGCGGGTAGAGTACCCATAATCCACAAATGCAAATACAGTACAACCTTGCGTGAAACAACTTCCCCGGAAGCACTACAAGCAATATAACACCAAGCCACCGAACTCAAATACCCAAAAATGAAATTGTTGCAAATGTAGTTACTCGCATGGAATCCAAGTAACTTCTAAAGCACCCAGCAAATAGTATGCAAAATACACCCGCAGTAAGCAGTCCACACCCCACATCACCAATAAGGCTTAAATCCCACATGTCATGAAACCCACCTAAACCACCAAAAACCGCAAGTACACATCAACACCAACACTCCACAACTAATCCTAAGGAACCCGCCAGCAATCTCTGTATATTATATCAACCCTCCAGCGCGCACAATGCCCGTGGCGCAATACTAAAAACACGACCAATCACGTGAAACTACGCATCCGAAAACACCGCAAGCAATGTAACAGTAACCAATCTGCCCTAGGGAAACCACAAAACGCAAGCATCACAAATGTGACCCACATCCATTAAACAGGCTTAAAACATCCCAAGTAATCTACCAAACACCTTAAATGAGCAATTTCCGCCCACATAACCCATAAGGTCAAATCCGCACACCAGGAAGTACACCTAAAATGCTGGAAAACGAAAACACTTACCCAAACTCAGCACCCTCCGCAACACCATACAGAACCCACCAGCAATCCTGTATATTATATCAACCCTCCAGTGTGCGCAATGCCCGTGGCACAATACAAATCATGTCAAATCAAACACTCAGCAGCGCACCCGTAAACACTACAAGGGATATAGTAGCAAGCAATCGCCTTAGTAAAGCCACAAAGCGCAAACATCACAAATGCAGCCTCACCACTAAACGACCCGAAAACACCCACCAAGTAGTTACTAAATACACCCGAAGTGAGCGGTTTCCACCACCTACATAAACCAAATAAGGCCAAAATCCACATAGCAAGAAATACACCTCATCCATCGGAAAATCGCAAGCTGTTACCCAAAATCAGCACCCTCCACAAGCACCCTACAGAACCCACCAACAATCCCTGTATATTATATCAACCCTCCAGTGTACAGAATACCCGCGGCACGCTAGTCTAAATACGCAAAACCACAGTCATACTCGCCCGAAAACTGCTTCAAAGAGAATAACAAACCAACCAGTCCAGGCCGACCACACCACAAAAAACACCGCAAATGCAGAGTCCCACCAGCAGCACATAAACAACCCAAAGTACCATTAAGCAATTTGACAAAACACCCAAAGTAAGCAAAGCCCACCGGTCCCAGCTAACGTAGGCCCAAAAGTTCATGTATCATGGAAATATCCTAAGTCACGCCACAACCTCAAAGCCAACCAAATCCAAAATCAGCATCATACCGCAGCAAACAACCATGCGAAACCCATCAAACCACGCATACTGTAACACCTACACAAAGTAAATCGCCCGCGCCACACTATCCCGCAAGCATTGCAGACGTCGACCGCAAGCCAGATGGTACCCGCATCTGCTATAAGCGACTTGGGTGCAAGAGGCCAAACTCACCTCAAACCTCAACGCAAGCACGCAAATCCAAACCACTAGCAGTAGCAAATCGTCGTGGAACAACCACAAAATCCAAGCAGCTTTTAAAACCAAAATAAACCCCTCCATCCGCACATTCACCGCCCAAAGAAACCTGCAAAATCCACAATCCCTAAGGCCTCAAACCCCGGCTGGCAGGCGCCAATCACAAGTCAATGCGTTACCGAAACTACCATCACACACGAAACTTTAACCAAATCAGCATATTACATAACCACATTCCGCGTCTGCCCGCCAACAAATAAATCCACCTCAAAGTTCCAGTAGATTGACAACTTACATCGAGTACCCCACAATCAGTTAAAACTAGCAGTAAAATCAAGCAACCACGTACAGCAACCTACACAATCCCGCAGTTCAAAACCAAAATAGCAAGTCAACCTTAAAAGACAAAGGGCTTGCACAATCAAACCCACAAAGTCAAGCAAGCAGGCAACGAAACCCAACACCCACATCCAACAAACAACATCAACTCAACCAAATCAACATACAAAACCACAAATTCATTCAACCAAAGTATTCCAACCACACGCAAACACAGAAGGGCACAAACCTGCCCTACCACAACAACCGACTAATACAAAGCATGTCGTGACACTACACACCCATAACAACACCTACCCAGTACCATGTTTAAAAAGTCGTCGCCCAACCAACTACATGATCCAATCTGCAAATCAATTAATCAGGCACATTACAAACTTCAAACCGGAACGTAAGTCACAAATACGTAAATACGCGCCCACAAGCAAGCACATCTGGAAAACAAATAGCCATCAAACCTACACGCAAAATGCATTCAGCACGTCACACAACAGAGCCGAACACGTCACGTTAATAAACTACAAACAGCGTTAACACATTCTAAACCATACCAATCATGAAAAGTGTCATAACACGCAAGTCAACACACCAACATAATATGTACCTGTAAGCAACAACAATCGAAAGACATCATATCGAGCAACCCCAAAACGCCTGTCATACGCACAACTCACCATAAGCAACAAATAACACGCCCAAAGAACTAAACCTCCTGCATACAATCCAAATACCAAACCAACCTAACCATCCAGTCCTACATCCCAAAGTCTGACGAATACACTATCACCTAATCCTATTATACACTGCTCAACAGCAAGCTCAGCGCATCGACGTACAACCCAGATCAAGCAGGTATCAGGCACCGCATCTTTGAAACAAGCCTGAGCTATATTCTGTGTTAACAACACCCACAAGTAAGGTAAAACAATTCCACGTAAACTCAGCACCAACGCAAAAACTCGAACCTTAACCAAAATGAACTTAAGCTCAAACAGCACTTATAGCTATGTTGTAGTGAGTACCACCACACATCAGAAATCAGTAAATAAGCTGTGCGGGCGCATCTAAATCACAATTCTTCGCGCAAGCACAAATCTGGATAGTAAAATTATCAATTATAGGCTCTCACAAAGCTATTGAGCAATCAACCAACCCATTGCACCACAGTCAGCAAATCGCAACACCTTTGGAAGCTTATCTAAAACACAGACAATCAACAATATGTAGTCTACAACCAACTACATTGACCTTACACAACCACAAAACATGCGTCACACTTGCATATTCCCGTATTAACCAACCAACATAAAATCAAACACCCACCACCAAGCTACCAACACACTTGGCCAGTACGCATAAAGCACAAATACTCCAACTTTAGCACACGCACGCAACCACATTAAGCCGGCAAAAACAAAACCTCCAGCACAAAATACACAACTCCCAGAAACATCCAACGCAGTTCTTACAACACCCAAAGGAACATAATCATCGTTTAACACCGTGTTCGCAGCGGAACATGCAAACGCCCCACTATACATAACATAACGCAAAGCATAAACGTAACAAGCGCTAACACACCTACAAAAAGTTAGGAATACCAGCGCCACAACGCGAACAAACTAAAATAAGACTGAAACCACCCAGCTTGAATGCCAACCAAAAGACTCATAACAAGTCATCATCTGCCAACTGAATAAGAATAGGCTCAATCCAGCTTAAAATTATCAGTAATGGAAGGCTACCAATCAAATTACCACAAAGCAGCACGTTTACAAACTCCATATCACAACAACAAAACTATGAACTGTGTGTAGCTCACTGCTGAACCTAATCATCAAAATCCAGTGTCTGCGTAACAAATAGTACCCACAGAAAGTATCAAACATCGTTACATACGTATAATTTACGCAATCTCATACAGTCTAAAAGTCCGTCACTGCGGGCAAACACAGTCAACACAACACATCTAAAGTAAACCATAAACAACTCCTAAGTCCAAAAGCAGCATATAGTGGCAACCCAACCATCCTATGTAGTGCAAATCACGAGTTGCACAACCCACACCGACGAATCAACCCGCAAGTCACATTACGCATGACATTTCGAATCACAACCACAATAATAAACAACCAAACCATAAAACGCCATTAATCTTAGCGTAGCAGGCTAGCCTTACAATTATGCAGTGAACAAAATCCCACAAACGCAGCAAGCATCTACAACCTACGCAACCAGCCTTTAATGAACTACCTTATTCAACCCTCCAAAACCGCAGCAACAAAGTTAACGCAGCAGTCTGCAACACTAATGGAAAACAACCAACTAACAGGAAGTGTAAACCACGCGTTACGGTGCTGCACAGACGACAAAGCAAATCGCTGCGTAAGCCAACGGTCATTAACTGAAACTACACGTGCACAATTCAATTACAGAAAATTATATAAGAAACATTAGCCGACTGGGCATCAAATATACACAACACTACAATCACATAATAAACTAAATAGCAAGTACAACCATATGCAAACCTTAATAATTGCAAGTAAAATCATCTATCCACAAATCAATAACATGTAACCCAAAATGTACATACAACTGAATCACATCATAAATGCACACATAACGTCAGTCACCAACAACCACACCTAAGCACAATAACGTGCACTCCCCAATGAAAAAACGACGCAAACACCAATTTAAATAATCACTTCAAATTTAATCGATTCAAACCGTACACTATAAAGTTAACACATGAAATTCCCGGCATAATCCACAGTCATAAACCAGTCCACCATCAAGACACATCAACAATCCGCAAACGACAAATCAAAACAAAACCAAGTAACAAGTAAATCACACCAAGCCAGTAAGCAACCAACGCAACCAACTCTCCAATGCCGCCAACACACCAAACAGCACAACTAAATAACACGTACCACTTGGTAAGAGTCACAAAGTGCAATACGCAGTACCTTACCAACCTGCTACAACTCATAAAAACAATTAAATAATATAATTTAAACTGCAAACATCCTAAAGCCCGGTAACCCACGCGGAAACCCACAATCGTTAACCATGACATATACACCACACACTCAAATCCATTGTGCAATATCTACGTGCTAGCAAATAGTTACCAATTCATAGTCTAAGACAATCATAAACAAACCTACAAAATTAAAGCATCTATACACCATAAACCACGGGAAGCTTCCGGTCACACTAGCAGCGCTCATGCAACAACAAACAAAACAACTAAGTACAAAATGTAAACTAAGATACCTCGAGAAACCTCCGTGCCAACTATCACATAATCGCAATACTTTCCCGCACTACCAAGCCAATCATCAGTACAATAAAGAAAATCACAATAAGAAAGCCAAAAGTAGTGCCCACACCATAAACCAAGAAGCAAAACTCACAAAAAACACACTAACTAAACATAAGTGCAAACTAATCACATATCATAAAGTAACTCTTATCATGTACTACGTTATCATAAATGTTTAAATGCTGTACAATCAAATCATACAACCAGTACAAGGAAAATACAAAGCAAATCAGCCAGTATAAATGACAACCCCAGAATTTACCACAAAAGGCACAACCATACATCAGTGCTCAACATGTAAAATCAAACCACAGCGCATAGTATACGAATCTACCAAAACAAAAGTAACAGATAAAATGTCAATCCAAGTAACCCCAAACACAAGTCTACACAAATATAACTAACTCACCAAACTAGTGTTCCCGAATGGCTATCACAAACCTATGTTTATAAAGCAATACCATACAACTTCAGAACTATCATGCAACATTTCCAAACGTTATCAATTATAGTAAATCTGTAATAACTAACAACCGTCAACTACATTAGGATTACTATTACACTACTAGTATACAATTCGAAATACGTACAGGCATACACAACACACAATCTAACGCAAGTATACCACAACGTAAATAACCAAACACCTTTGTGGTCGCACCATGCAACCATAAAACACAACTTAAACCTACACGAATCTCAGCAAACACCACTAAGTACAACCAACCCAACCAACACACGTATAGCTTTAAGAGACAGTCAAACTCAACGTACAACGCATAAACCATCGCAGCTTACTAAAGCACAAACTCCTTATAAATAAGCTACTCTAATAAAAGGCATTCACGCAAGTTAAAGCCTACCGCAAACAGATAGCTACAAGTAAATGCTCACTACATCGTCTACAAAAGACGCACACAACTCAACGAAACACGCATTCAATAAAGTAAACCAAAAATGTTAAACCAATCTTAAAGCAGTAAAACATGAAAACACAAGTCAAAGCTAGCAGTAATAACATCTCCGCTAAATGGGGAGGTATAACTATTACAGTAACTAATCGTAGTAAGTTAAACATAACAATACATATACATACAAATATAATCATAATGCTCAATTCAAACCATAGTTTAACACATCACTCAATCGCAATATCATACAATTAATTAATGCAAGCTATGCGGCCACAAGCAAAGTCAGAACCACAAACCAAAACCTAATCGCACAAAACAACGTCTCAAAGGTGAAACAACAGCAACTGCACTCCTGCCGGCACGTACTCATTAAAAAGGGCGTTCCCGGCCCAGCACCTAATCCTCCCCAACTATCCCGGCAATACCTAACATACACACAATCAACCACATAAGTCTCACCAGATCAAATACGAACCTTCACGCTACATTCACTAACAAGAGAACTCAATAGTCGAAGACATGTAATAAATCCAGACTAACCCTTAAAGTATAAACCACAAACACCCATACCACATACACATTGTAAAACATCACAACCGGCGTTAATCAAGCCCTACAAACACAAACCCAATCGCAATCAACAAACCAAATCGCTTCCAATCATAATGTCAGTCAATCAGTCCCCATATCTAATAATCAATACCCCTAAGCTAAAGTCTACTATAAGGCATCATAGATCATAACTACATCCACACTATAATTACATGCAACAAACTCGTAACCCACTGTAACAAATCAAACCATAACACAAGTAGAGCACACAAGTAATATCAATAAAACCATCACTTTCAAAAACTATTACAATTATAGCACTTTAATAATCATAATAAAACATGTTTCGTCGCAAACCTCATAAAGCAAGCAATACAACATCAACAACCTACAACTAACAAACCACCAGCAAAACAAATTAATAACCTTACACAAAGTTAAATCATATAAACAACGCACTCACGAAGCAAAACATATAAACCACACCATATAAACAACATATTAGAACCCCCTGCTATAGTAACAGTAGGTCCACCTTAAGTAACAGTCACAAAAAGAAACTATACAAACCTAACACACTCACAGTCAATCCCAAAAACTGGTGTAAACTTTAATTGTTACAACAGTAATCATATAAAAATAACACAACAAACTAACACAAAGAATCACGAATTCATAAATTGCATAACCTAAAAACCGAAGTGACAAATCTATCACAAGCAACAGCACACCCGTACCCAATCCTCGTAACCGGCAAAGCTGAAGCAAGTCAAACACAGTCACTAAAACCCCACATTCATTAATGACACAACCAACAACAAAACACCATAAATCCCCGAAAATATCAATCCCTCAAACCACTGCCACTCGCACCTATCGGTAAACACAAACCCGCAAACCAATTCACATGTATTAAATACACCTCGTAAGACACAAAACACGTCGCTAATCGACAGCAACCAACTATCTCTAGCCATACACAACGCACCTAACTTAAGTGCGCTTTCAGCAGTGATACCTGTCTAGCATGCATCTCATAAACCATGGAAGACCACCGAAAACCGTAAACAATCGTAAAACACCGTAAAATTCCAGTCATTAATCACCACTTATAAATTTAAACAAGCCAACACAACCTCAAACACCCAGCAAAACCTGCGCCTATCAGCACCTCATACAGCGGTTTACAAACCACAACATTATACGTCTACATGCTAACACTGCACCTACACACAATCAACAAGCAGCCCAATGTAGGCTGTCGCACTTATCAATCAGCAAAAACCAAACATTAAAGCATCAAAACGAACCACCATAAGTGTTAAGTCACACCTTAATCAAAAGTACAAAACCATACCAATGTAAACGCAACACGTCCAATCGGTCACAAGCCCAACCCACATTAAGCCCCAGAAATCGCATCAACACGCAAACAATAAATCACATATTATAATAGGTAGTCAGCACTTGAAAGCACTCATATTAACCAAATTAAATGGCAACCTACAATACTGTAAACTATAACAAAACAAAATACACTCCTAGAGTACAAGCATTAGCTATACATAAGTTATAAGACACCTGTTTCTAGTTTACGTACGAAACCACCATAAACAGCATCACAATCATCACAGCATCCACAATACACACGGTAAACATAAGTAATACTATAACCAGTGAAATCCTACGAACATTTAACTCGCGCAAAAGAGTGAAACATAAGCAATCAAACACGGAATCCATTCAACAAAAAGTAAACAGAAATTATATTGCCTACTTGTTAACGTGCACAACATCATAAGTAACATCACCATACCCAACACAAAACTACCACCAATTCTAAAACACATGTCTTGCAGAGTAATGTACCATCACAACACAAGCCACAAGGCACCCACACCAAAAGTCAATGTGCTACCGAATTAATAAATAAAACCTTAACCACTAAACCACACTCAAGCAACTAAATCACCCAGCTCAAACAATCAAAACTTCACGCCTGCAAACATCCAACATTAAAAGCATTACCAGCATATTCACAGTGGTAAGCAGCAAGCTCATAAACACAAAAAATCTAACGCATACACCAAACTAAAGTAAGCTGATAGTAAATACACAAACTCGCAACCACACCTGCCCATAATATAGGAAAACACAACCGACACAAATACCATGACTACCTAAAAGCAACGCTAAGTCATCAACCAGATACCCACACCACCTAAGCATAGTAAACTCACGAAACTCAAAATTTATGCAATGTAAATTACAATCTACACCATAAAATTATAATACGCAACACACAAACAAACCGCCTGTAAGTTTAATACACAAAGCTGAAGGCCTACGATCTCACCAAATCAAATGCAACCAATAAATAATTGTTTAACGTCATAAATTTTAAACTATCCCAGTAACTAATCATCACGAACGCATCCCACAAAAGTTTCAGCATGAAGGCATCTACGGCAGCCACCTGGGGAATACCTTAACCAACAGTTTAATCGTAGGCACAAGCAGCAAGATCCACGCACCCATCCAGGCATTTAAATCAAGTGGTATTGTGTAACCAATATCAATCATCAGTCACAAACCACGTAAGCAACCTACATTCTTAATTAAGTGCAATTATATGATAGCCAACGCAATCATCACTAACTAACAAAGTTTACACGACAGATAATCTGCAAAACTGAATAAATCACAAAACACACTAAACGCAACCATAGCATCAGGCTCGAAATAATCCACCACGCACAAATACTAAACTCAACAAATCAAGCAAGCGTAATCAAATGAACATAGCCACCCTAGCCGCCATCAAACACAACCCTGAAGAGCCAAAATCCACATCCAACGTAACTGCAATCCAGGTATACATCACAATCGATAGCACAAATGCTCATACTGAAACCAAACTATCTGAAATACCCACCACTAACATCCAGACAAAACCCTAGTCAACCAAATATGCAACCAAGGTATATTCTGCGGATCCTCATCCCAGGGCTATAATTAAATGTCTACCCATCTCACAGCTGCGTAACGCTCCATGTACCAGTACGCACAGCAAATCAATCATAAGTTTACCAAAACTACAAATCTAACTATTCGGCAAACCACACTAACAAGTACCACTACCATGACAACCAATTAAGCACTACAGAGTATCACAACAAAGCAATAATCACAAATCACGCTTCGGCAGCGCAAAACACAAAGTGACCGCAACTATAAACCTGCACACAATTGCGCAGTAAAATACGCATTCGAAACCTTACAGTGAAACTTAACAAGTCGATTCACAATGTGTAGCACCTGACCAGCATCAAATAACGTACTTACACGCATAACTACGTGCAAACAACAATCAAACACTAACATAACACACCCAAACACAAAAAGTATTCAATATGCAGGCATAGCGAACCACAAATTATCTGCATAGTATCTATATAAACAATCAAAAACACCCTAGCAACACAAGAAAAAACTCAGGAAACCATAAACACCAGCAACCCCTAAGTTAAACTTCAGTAAAACGGCGCAACGTAAAACACCAAAATCACCTGCTTAAAATTCAAACCTATTAATACACAATAAAGGCGATCACCATCAGCAAACCAACTCGCATACATAAGCTCACCAAAAGTCTACTAACACATCCACCTCAACTCGCAACTACAACTACCAGTTCACACATACCCACACCAACCAGACTCTCAAACTAATCCGAATCGCAACCAACCAAAAGCCTTAATCAAATCACACCCTCTAAACCAAACCGCAAATTGCCTTTCTAAAACTTAGTTGCAAATAGAGTGGCTCACAGGTTTTTGCTTACACCTCACAATTCCGCACCCCGCGTTTACCTCTGTCGACAAGTAAACCAGTAAGACAATGTACCATAGTGGTCACATAACCACACAGTAGCACCAAGCAGCATGCACAAGCGTCCCACCACAGGCAATCACTTCGCAACCCCACAGGCCAATTTAACAAAGGCGCAACACCAGCATCTGAAAGTCAACATGCAGAGACCACACCGGCTCACTACCGACTCCAACACTACCCTGCAGCACCGACAACATTTAGTAAATATTCGTCAAACGTCCACACAGCCGGCAGCAAATATAAACACCCAGCAGCACACAAACCCTGCCAACCAATCAACCTCAATATTTAAATCACAACCCTACCAACAAACGTCACCCACCAAAGCACATCCTCTTGGTGCTACCCCTCAAAATCCACACCTCGGTCTCCGCACTGCACCCACCCCTAACCCGTACCAAGTAATTTAGCCAAACCCAGAAACCATTCGTTGTCACGCCAATCACAAAACTATACCAGCAAAACAACCCAACCACAGTGCACACTATGCCAACCAGCTGATCACATCCCAAATCCCAAATACACATTCAACACAACCTACCAAACCATCAATACTCGGTAACACGCAGTCTGCTTCCCCCCGACTAGCCGAAATGTACCCCGAAACCAACCTAAAACACTACCATCAGAGGCCTACTAATCCTACCCTTGGCGGCGCACCTACACCCACATAAGACCCGCAACACCTAGCTCACGCACCACAAATCCAGAAACTCCTAATTCCGGAAAATCACGTCGAATCTCCAAACTCAAAACTCGTAAGCAAGATACACAAACCAAATAAGTGAACCACACAAACAAAGCAAGAGAAACCTACAAAATAGATTGCCTCCACAGGCATTTCTCGTATCGTTTAAGACCCGGAAGTGCCTATATTATATCAACCCTCCACCAACCAAGTTCCGCGTAGCACCCCATATACCAAGAACCGTAACAAACTAGCAGCATAAATTCACACCAAAATACCGTTACCCAAGGTCACCCACCCCTAAAGGAAAATTTAACTGAAACACAGTCACACCCAGAAATCATGCAAAATCACACAATTACAAGCCTGCATACAATACCAAAATACCAGCCCACAACACCACCCCACAACATGGAATACCAGTAGTCCACCGCAGCACATCGAAATTGGCTGTAAACCAGCAGCCAAAACACCACCATCAGGCCACACTATCGCGCACCAGTATGCAAATTCTGAATCGAAGCTCACCCACAAAACCCAGTAAAACCTGACACCACTTGCAGCAAATACAACCTCTACTCAGCTATATTATATCAACCCTCCATCAAGCCTGCTCAGCGCGGCAATCCCAACATTCCCCAGAATCGTAAAACCATCAACATCCAATCAGCATCAAAATACCGGCAATCCCCAGAATCGTTTCATGCTCAAAAGAAGCGTCATCCAAACCACACCCACACCCGCAATCCTACCTCAGGATTGCAAACAACACCAGCTACAGGACCGCCCACAACACCCCACAAAACACGCAACACCACCTCGCAGCATAACCAATGCGAAACATCATACATACTGAAAATTAACCATGTAAATCAACAGACAAAATGCACAATCAAAATGTACCAACACACACCCCAATGCGCAAGTCTCAAATCAGAGTACCTACAAAAACCACCAGAGCACCTCACCACCACACTCACCAACGTAATCTCTGCCCAACTATATTATATCAACCCTCCATCAACCAAGTTCTACGTGGCGTTTCCCCACATACCAAGAATCATAACAAACTAGCAGCATAAATGCACACCAAAACACTGGCTATCCAAGGTCACCCCCACCTCTAAAAGAAAATTAACCGAAGCACAACCCACCTCCAAACCACACCCCAGAAGGCATACAAAACCACACAACTACAAGACGGTCGCAATACTAAAACACCACCCCTCAAACCAACCCACAGCATAAAATACCAGCAGCTCACCACAATACATCGAAATTGACTGTAAACCAGCGGCCAAAACAGCACCATCAGATAGCACTACCATGCACCAATACACGAATTTTGAATCGAAGCCCACCCACAAAACCACCAGTAAAACCTGCCAACACTCGCAGCAAATACAAACTTTACTCAGCTATATTATATCAACCCTCCACCAAACCTGCTCAGCGCGGCAATTCCAACATGCACCTCAGAAGCGTAAAGTCATCAGCATCCAATCAGCACCAAAACACCTGGCAAGCGCCAGAATCGTACCATGCCCAAAAGAAACAGCATCCAGACTGCACTCACACCCGCAAACCTACCCCATGAGCGCGAACGCCCCAGTTACAGGCCTGCCCACAACACCCCACAAAACACGTAGCACCCCTGCAGCACAGCCAACGCGAAGCATCACATCATGCCGAAAATTGATCATGCAAATCGACAGCCAAACTGTGCAATCAAAGTACACCAACACACCCAATGCGCAAGTCTCAAATCAGAACACCTACAAAAACCAACCAGAATGTCTTGCCGGTACCCTTAGCAATACAATCTCTGCCCAACTGTATTATATCAACCTCCACAAGACAGCTCAGGCACGTCAAATCAACCATATCAAAACGGAAGTAGCACTAACTCCAACATGGTTTTCACTCCACATCTGGCTAAAACAGCCGCAACACACACCAGCAGTTTTACAAGTGGACCTAAACCAATGCAACCATCAACGCTGCAAAACAACTATCCACTCAGATCAACCTAATGGCTAGAGCGTACACCTCAGCGGCAAACCACCCAGAATCCAGCGCCACCAAGGCAATCCAAATGGCCCAACCCGCAGCTAAAACCCACAGCCATCACCAGTTAGCCCTAAAACAGTATCTTCAAATGTACAACCAATCTTCCCGCAACAAACTGCATCGCAAACCATACAGAACCTAAAGCATGTATAACAGTAAAATCCAAAGCCTAAGTCTATTAGACCCGTCACGTAAAAGACAAACCAAATTCAATAGTAACCCTTCAACCCAAATTCGCGTATATCAGACCAATTATTCAGCAGTCAATTTCGTCAGTGTAATCGCACACTGTCAGTATAAAGCTACACCATGGTAACCTAAAGCTTACTCGTAAAGCCCACGCAAAGCACCAACACCCTACCCGGAACACAAACCTGAACAACAATCCAACACCCAAACGCGCCGCCAAAAGTAGCTTTAATCAACACTCCACCCGCAGGTGTCGCGGCAAACCCAAAGCAAACTAAACCTGACCTAACCAACTACAACGCTTAATAGCTTAACCAGAAATCACAGGGCTACCATAGAGGAACTGCTCAACCTATAACAAAATTACTTACATCAACAACCCGTAAACCATAACATTATGCTGCATGCTTCAAACCATCTCCAACGTTGCGAACTAAACATCACACGCCTCAATAAAAGTGGAGCACTGTGTAGCAGCACAAGCCACTAACGGCACCAGTATCATAAAGCACAAGTAGCGATCAACATTTACACCCAGCGGAGCTCATTTGAACACCTGCAAACATACGCACCCTAAACCAAATCCACCCCAAGTAATTGTGGCTAAAACTCAAAACCACTAAACCAATCAACCTATAACGAAGTCACTGGCCGAATATAATTACGCAAACATCATAAGCAAAATGCAGCCTCATTTAAAGCAACCAAAGTTTAAGAAACTTAAACAATCACTCGTAAAAGCACACAGCCAACACAAATCACAGAACTGCTAGAAACCATAATACCATACACAGCTCGAAAAGTAAAGCATATATAAAACCCAAATCTGCACTCCCACAGAAAGCATACCACAAGCTCAAACGTCAACACACAAGTCACAACACTAAACACCCAAACATAAACCTGAACTACCACAACCTAGGCAAAATCACTATCCAACACGTAGAACAGGATATCCAACAAACAAGTAAACCTACCTGTAAAACGAAACTACCCAAATCCACCTTGGTAGGATTTATTCCAAGCAAACACCATACAAAACAAAACCACACCTACAAACCGCAGCAAACGTCCCACCAGCAACCCTAACCACTTAGACACCAAACTCATAAATTCATCAAACTGAAAGCCCACAATACATAAACTACCTGCCTAACCCAAACAAGTCTTTAACACAAATAAGCATAGCAACATATAATCAGAAGAATTTAAGGCTCAAACCATGCATCTCGTAAGCCATGCAATCACGCCAATCCCACAAAACGCAAACGTTCCGAATCCGGCCCAAAGTGAACAACACAATCTATACACTAAACCAGCAAATAGTAAACACCAAAACATGTCGTAACCATCATAAAGAAACCCACAGCAAAGTAGGCAAACATTACCACTGCAGTGGGCATCACCAAAGAAAATGGTAAACCTGTGTTTCAGCGCAAGCGCACAAGCAGTCCGTAACACGCCCAACAGTTAACGAAACCCGTGAACTATGCCTTCCCCTACCAGATACAAAACACAGCAATCAAACCACAGCAAGTGTATAACAAAGAGTCTACATACAGAACGTTTCATAATAACACCCTTGCACCCACGTCACACTCACAACGCTACACAACCTATCATCTGCAAGCACTAAAACACAGCCTGCACAATATCATAATCTTACACGCGTGTACAAATAAACAAATAAAGCCTAAAGTAACTCTTAAAGAATGCCGTTACAAACTTATAAATGCATCACAGTAACATAGTACAGTACACATTGGAGCGAGTCACCATTACACAAGGTTACAAATCGAGTAGTTTAATCGCGAACAACAACTAAGCATAAGTAGACAACTAAAACTAACTTTAGTTCCCGTAGTAAACGGCAACAAAATATAAACTACCACAATTAACCGTCGTACACCATAACATAAATAAATTGTCCGTTCAAAACCAAACCGTAACCAACCTGTGCATTACACAACAATAAATGCACCCACCCACGTCACAATCACACACCCACAAACCCATGCAAACTTCAAGCAATATACAAAATTACCATTAACGCAACCAAAATTACTGGACTCATCTAAGCAAATTACAATTAACTAAACGCAAAACAGAACAAGCCTTCCGCAAAGCGCCATCGTGGCCGTGCAACCCCCAGGAATCACCACTAAAAGCATGAACATAATAGGAGGTAGCATCAAGCAAACCATTCTGCCCACAAGTAATCACAAATCGTGTGCAATCACACAGTTGCCTAACATAACTAAAACCAAGCAAAATCTCGTTTGTCACCACAAGTAACAGTGCTGCACAGCCCAACAACTCCTGAAACTATCAACACCCCAATAAGCCACTAATAAATAAAAACATTAATTAACATAACCTAAACCTATGTATAACCAAACCCATAACACACTAGAAGCATCTACTTTACCAAACTACAACGCACAATATCAATATCCAACCCGCAAGCAAACTTAAAGTATGCAAACCACCTGTCAATCATGCAGCTACAACCTGTAACACAATTAGCAAATCAAACTCCGCTACCAACCACAACTAATCAAACGAACCACAATCAAGCACAAAGAAACGCGCACAGTAATAACCATAAATACAAAATCAATAATTGTAGCTATTACGTTATAATCGTTAAATAAACTCACTAAAAGAAACCTACACCATAACGTAGCAACACAAGCATCGATCAACCCAAACAACACAATCCTTCACTCCAGGTAAACAATCTGTAAGCATCACCACCACCAACATCCGCAAAGCATACAGAATCACGTATTAGCAATCCCGTAACAAAAAATTCATGGAAAACTCGACTGCACAAGTGCAGCTGGCAATCGCTCAAGAATCATAGCTCTATACACCAACTTAAAGTAACCTATAACAAGGCTCCCCACAAAAATCAAACAAAGTATCAAGATAGAAGATAGCGTACAATAGCAATAAACAATCTAAGCAAATCCCCAACAGTTCCAACTAAAACCAAAATACAAAACAATAACCACGGTTTAAGCATCAAACCAGTTTAATAGGTAGTTTACTAACCCAGTCTCATGAGACCCATCAACACGTAATACCATACTGTGTGTAACAGTAAAGTAACTTGCATTCATCGGAAGTGGCATTCCCAGCAGTATACTTTAGTGCTACTAATTCCATATTTAATACTCACAATAACACACATTTCCGCAAGCCCACTAATCACAACTCCAAAACTAATGTTCCAACTACACGACACTGAATTGCCGTATCAATCAGTAAAGTATAGCACTAGCGTCAATCTTAAAACCATGCACCCACAAAACCTCCACACAATCACAATTAATCCACAACCATATAATGAATCAGAAATCGCAAACAAATTAACATTAAACATACCCAATGTAATAACGTGTATATACAAAAGAAGCACACATAACTATTACAAACTTTAACTTAAAATAAAATACCATTAAATAACGTAAACATAAGTCACACTGCTTTACCTAACTAAACTTACTAAAAACACAAAACCAATGCACAATATCACAAACACACCACAAGCTACACCTTACAAAGAAATAAATAGAAAACAATCCAAAACTATGCCCATCGCCCTGCAAAACTCAGCAAACCATCTTGATACGAAAGCACAATCACATCCCAAACCACAAATCAAGCATGCATTGCTGCGTAACGGTAGTGCAATAACAGCAACCACGGCACAAAAGAACAGCACAACAAACATGCACTGCCCACAACAATCTAAGCACAAACTAACAGGAAATCAAACCATTGTCAACGCCCGCACGAAAATCACAAAACATAGAACGCTGTAATCATCAATACAGCGCAATCCACAAGCCAGTATCCCGAAACACAGTTAACACAACACTTTAAAACTCTGATCATCATCCCGCATGCACCGCGTTCAACAACACACACACAACGTTCAATCC
>VFSE01000103.1:0-34713 GCA_010157825.1 Vickermania ingenoplastis | reverse complement strand
TTAAGGTCTCGGAGGAATTTGGGGTGGCTGTTTGTGGTGTTGAGTGGTTGATTTGGATGTTTTGACTGTTTTAGTGAGTAAATTCTTTGTGGGCAGTTAGGCATGGTGGTATGCCTGATGCTGGGTTTGTTGGTAAACCTGTGCGGTGGAGGGTTGATATAATATAGAGGGATTTTATGCCCAGTTTAGTTTAGTGGTTTTGTGGGTTTGACGGCCGCTTGCTTGGTGTTGCGTAGATGCATGATTGGCGCATATTTTGCATTTGTGTTGGTTTCTGCGGGATGTGTTTGGTTGTTTGTAGTGGGTTTGCCGGTTGATGACTTATAGTGACAGGGAGCTTTTGTGACGGATTTTGGCGTGTTTTGAGGTAGGTGTTGAGTCTGATGGCTGGCTGTACTTGACTATGTGGGTACTGTCTGTGGTGGGTTTTTGCTATTATGACTTTGGAAAGTTGGTGAGTTGTTGGAATTTGGGCTGGATGGGAAACTGTTGGTATGTACCTTATACGGGTTTCCGGGGTGTATATTTGACTGTTGCGGGTGGGTTGCCACGTGGAATTCGGATGCTGGAGGGTTGATATAATATAGAGGTAATTCCAGTGGTAATGCTTAGTTTAGCGATTTTGTGGGATTTATGGTTACATATTTGGTGATGAGCGCGGGCATTTTGGTGCTTCTTTGTGATGTGTTATTTCCCGTGTAGCGGGTTTCCTGGTTTTACAGTGGTTTAGTGGTAAATTTGCTTACGGTGGTAGGAGCATTTTGTGGGAGGTTTTCTGTGTTACACTGCAGGGGTGGGGTTTATGGCATGCTGTGTTTAGCTGTTTGGCTACAACCTTGTGGGCGTGGGGGTTGGCTGGTATGTCTTTGGGAATTTGACAGTAGAGGTTGCGAAGTTATGGGTTGGTGTGGAGCCGTAAATATAGGTGTGTGCACTTTCAGGGGTACATGCTTAGACTGCTGAGAGCGAGGCTGCCGTGTGAAAGTCGAACGCTGGAGGGTTGATATAATATAGTTACGAGTGGTGCAGATGATATGCTGGGATCACTATTGACAGTTGAGTCGTAGGTACTAGATTTCTGGAGTGGGCTGTGATACTGCTTGCTTGCACCGTTGGTGGGGTTTCAGACTGGGACGCGTGGGAGGTAGTTATTACTGAGGGTTTTTAATGCGAGTGGCATTTGCCTGTAATTTTGGGTTGTGTAGGTTTTCCGGAGAAATTGCCTGGTTGTAGCGCAAGCGGCTGGTGGTTTTCCGATTGTTGCGGTTGGACCGTTGTTTGGGTTCCTCGCGGTTAGGGTGTTCTTATGTGTTTCTTGGTTTTTGTGGGCTTTGATGCTGTGTAGTGTCGTGATCGTAGGTCTGGTCGTAGATGCTTTTGGTTGTGGGTTGGCAGTTACGCGGGCGCGGGCAACCTTGAATAGACTTGTTTGTTGCAGATGATTTAGGCTGCGAGGTAAATTGCTACCTGGTACTAGCAGGCTGTCCACATGAGTTTTGAGTGTTCTGCGGTACGGGTGTGTGTTTAAGTACCTTTAAGGTTTGCTGTTTGTTTGGTGAGGCAGACGCTTTGATCATGTGTTTGCGACTCAGTTGATGCTACACCTGATACCTTTGTTTGGAGATATTTTGGGATGGTTACACTTTGTTAATTGTGGGTTTACTGAATGTTGATGATGGTGGGTACTGCGTTTTGTTAGGAATTTGGTTGTTTTAGGTTGACTGCTGATGCAACACGTAAGGTGCAGATGTTTCGTGATACACCGATTGTGTAGGTGAGATTTTGTGGGAGCTAAACTTTTGGTGCCGACTGTTTATTTGATGGAGGTTCCAAACAGTTTTGCAGGTGGGTAGGTTGGGTTGATTGGATTGCTGGTTTGCTGTTTTAATTTAGTAGTGACTTGCGTGTTATGTAGGCGAGCGCTTGTGCTTGGGTTGGTGTGGGGTGTTTGTGAGTGCTTCGTAGATCATTGCGTGGAGTGTTTGGTGCTTGGGCTAGCTTCTGCCATAGGACTTTGGGTTTACGTTAACAGGATGCTTGTTGATGGTTTGCATAAGTTATGTGTACATAGCGACCTAGGGAGTGTGGTGTATTTGAGTGTGTGTTTAATTGTTCAGGTATTTGATGCATCTGGTTAGAGTTGGAAACGATGATGTTAAGGTTTGGGTTTGCTGTTGTGTTGCTTTATGGGACTGATGTGAAGAGGCTTGCGTAGCTTTCAGCTTGTGAGGGTGTTATTGGTCTTTCCTAAGCTTTATATATTATAGATGTGGGTGGGTTTGAGTTTGCTACGTGATGCCTAGAAGGTTGCATGGGATATTTGTGAATACTTTGTAGTGCGTGTATTTTACGCGATGATATTCCTGATTTAGATGAGCTTGGTGTTGTGGTTGTTAGGCGTATTGTCAGAGAATCGGATTGCCCAGTTAAGTGGATAATCATGTGCTTCATTTTGGTGTGGATTAGGCTACAGGGTTGTGGAAGTTTTGTGTTGGGTTTGAGATGACTGGTTTAGGGTTTGTGGTTACAGGTGGATTCGTTACGCCTATTTTGAGCTTCTATTTAGTCAGTAGATTGTGGTTGGGGAGAGCATGAGTGCTGGGTGTGTAATCTTTCCTCAGGAATTCAAGTCTTTATTATGGGTTAGTTGTTTTAGATTTATAGTTTGTATTTGGTTTAACTATTAGTTTAAAGCGTTACGATTTGTTTTTTAAAGTTTGTTGGATTGACATGTAGGGTTGTCGATGGTTACTTTTGTTTGTTGTGGTAGACGGGGATGTGTCTGTATTGTTTCCGGTTATGAGCAGCTATTTGGTGTATTTGGTTGTTGGGACCTTTGTTTGTGATGATTTGTTACGATGAAATTGTGGGTGTTATATTGTTAAATGGATACCTGCAGTGCAGGTGGTTGAGTTACGCTACTAAGCTGTGTTGATAGTTGTTTATATGACTTGAGACTGCCCTGGTATACTACTGCTTTGATAACTGGCGCTGGAGACTGAGACTTTCCTGGTACTTAGGCAGTAGACGTGATGGTGGTGCTCATTATTGTTATATAGTAACTTACGAGTGTCTTCAGATTATGACGCGTACGGGTAGTGGATTGTTATGAGCTTGTGTTGCATGAATGATTGTGCTCTGATTGTGTTGTGAGTTTATAGGATGACTGGTTGTGTACATTTAGATTAAGTTGTTGATTTTGGATTTGAGAAGGGTTTGTATGGCATTGAAGCTGTGATAATTTTCAGCTTGAGACATGTTTGTATGCTATTTTGTGTGGTGCTGTAACTTGGATGACGCTTAATTTACATTGGGTTCTTAGTAGTGTATTTGGGTTGAAGGTTGCACTTTCACTGTGGTTTGGATTTTGCGTGTAGTAAACTTTTAGGTGGGTACCGGTTATGCGTATTATTGCGTTGTGTTACAACACAGGTTTTGTTGGCGACGTTGCCCTTTAAATGATGTTTTTGTGGTCCAAGGGCTTAGGGCTACACGTTAAACTTTTAGTTAAGGCACAGATGCGCTGTGTGAGCGAAATACTTTACGTGAGTGAAGTGCGTGTGTGATTCCCAGTTTATGTGGTTGTCAATAGGTGATTGTGCTGCTGTGTAGTGTTACTATTTACTTGTGTTTACGATACGGAATGTAGGCTGGTTTGATGTTTGTATTTAGCAATTGTGTTTGGTGTTCTTAGCGGATGCGGTAACTTAATAGTTCGAATGATTGATTGTGCAACAGTGAATTAAGATTGGATTTAGATTAAGCTGTGGTGCTGGGGTTGTATTTGTTGGAGCAACTTATGATGTGTGGGATGTTGGTATCCATATGTGCATGCAGAAATTCTTTACTTGATACTTCGTTAACTGTATTGGCTTATATTTGTTTGTGGTACGGGTGTGGAGTTGAGGGTGCAAGTGTGCAGTTGTTTTTAGTTTATGTATATAAATTAGAGTTGTGTGTAAGTTTGTTATTGTTTGTACTGCAGATTGGTGGTTGCGAGCTGGGTTTGTTTGTGGTTTTGGTTTGGGACAGATTTCTTTGGAGGTTGCTGGTGTTTGGTTTAATGTTTGCTGTATTACTGATGGTTGCTTTGACTGGATGTGGTCGAGTGTTACTAATTTTGTAGTTTATGGTTGTATACTGTAAGTGGATGTTTAATGTAGTCGATGGTGCGTATGTTTTTAGTTTGTATGTATATATAATTTGCAATGATGTAATAGTGCAGTTTATCAAATATGAATTCGCGTTATTACATGTGATTTAGTGCATTGTATTTAGTGTTATTTACCTTGCTTACATGTTTACTTATGGGTTTGAAGTGTATGTTATTTTTATATTATAGTTTTGTTGGTTTTGCAGTTACAGATGTGAATGATTGTAGATGCGTACTTCGTGTGCTGGGTTGCCTGGAGGTTTAACTTTGCAGTAATTAGATGTGTTGTCTTTACTGGAGTGTTTAGGGATCAGTTTCATGGTTGATTTAGGCTTTAGGTTTAATGTGTTGTTGTCGGGGTATTAACTAAATTATTTTACTATGCTGCTTGGTTTGCCTTTTAGTGGTGCCTACTGAACGATTTGTGCGTTGCCTAATTAGTATATTTAAGGAATGAGGGTAGGTTACTCTTAACTAAATTGTTATATTGAGATGCTGTAGTATTGCTTCGGCGTTGCTTTGTTTTAATGCTGTTGCGAATACGTGGCTGGGTTTAGAGTATTGAGTGTTGTTGCTTACATTGAGGTGGAGTATTTATGTTGGTTGCGGGTTTGCGATTATAAATGTTTATTTAGCAGACCTATGACTGTATTGGTGATTTAAATTTCTGTTAGCATGTATCGCTTGTATTTTAATATGAGGTCTTAGGGTGGGGTGAGTGGTTTATTAGATTATGCTATGATTTTACGTTGTTAAAGTGGTACTGGTGGGTATTTTAATTTGTTGTACTGGTGGGTGGTATGCGTAATTTTGCACTTGCGGGGCGGTAGTTAGGGGTTCAGTACTTTATTGATTTTGGATTTGTGGTTAGATGGTTTGATTTAAGGTGCTGAAATTCTACATAATATTATAGTTTTAGGTTGATGATGATTTGCCTTTACAGGTGCTATTGAATGGTGGTATGCTTTCAGAGTGTTCTTCAACTATGTATTTAGGCTGGACGCGTGCGTGAAACTTTATTAATTGGTCGTATGATTATGGTTGTTGCTGTGGGATTGAGGGTTTGGTAACAGTGTTGGTGGCACACTACAGTACTTTTATTGGCCGGAGGGATAATGTGTATTTAGTTGTTGCATGAGCTGAGTCAGTGAATTAATTTTGTAGTTTGCGAGACAGGTGTTTGCTGATGTGCTAGCGTATCTGTTACGTAACTTAAATATTTTACATATTACTTGTTGTTTTTGGTTTTTTCATTTGTGATGCGTTGAATGAGTGGGTAAATTTGACTGAGTTTGTGGGTACAACTGCTAAAACTTGTAGATGAAAGCTATGTTATGGTTGCTATAAATGGTTGTCTATATATGCCTTGAGGGGTCACAAATGCGCGCATAGTCCGGTGTTAGCGTGGCGGGTTGGTCGGGTTTGCATGCTTTGTGATTCTGGATTCGTATTACTTGTGACTTGCAACGACTACGTACTTAGCAGAGGTTCTGCGCATGGAACTTGATACGTGTTTGGTAGGTTGTGCTTTGGGTGTACATAGCCATGGAGTTTGCCTTGTCAGTGGTGTAAGTCTTACATTGCTTTTGCATTAGATATAGTTGTAGATCTTTGTTTTATTGTGACTAAAAGGAATTGTAAACGCGCTGGTTCTGGTAGTGGTGGTGATGCGACTGATTTGTGTTGCTTCGGGTTGGTGGGTATGTAGGGACCTGTTTGTGAGTGGGGATTAATGTTACTGCTAATTTTGCTTTATTTTGATTGTGTACTTAAATTTATTATTCATAGAGTGTATTCAGCTGTGTGGACATTGCTGTAGGATTTTGCGGATGTGTTATTATGGTTGTATGCTTTAGAGCGCGGAACGAATGCAATTGTTTGATGCTTTTATGCTGTGTTGTATGGTTCATGATAGATTACTGTTCCGGTTTTATATGTATTTTGTACTTTCGAATTGGGCCTGTTACGGGTTTGCTACATGCCGATTGTACCTTAGTTTGCTAGGTTTGCTTGTCCTGGAGTTTGCTTGCACTTTATTTGTGTTTGGTGACGCTCCTGATGTTGTGCGATATGATTTTAGTTTGGTCATTAGTGCGTGTTTCTTGTGGGTTGGTTTGCGAGGAGGGGTGATGTCATTTGAGTTTCATTACCTGGTGCGCGGATTTCGTTTGGATTGGTATTTACTGCGTTTATTTGCTTGTAGGTAGTGGTTGTGTGATTTTATTTCTTATACAATTTTATGGATACTGTGCTTTAACGTGTTGCCGTGTGCGGGATATGTAGGATTGCTGTTGCGAATGTGGAGGTTCTGTACAACCAGTGTGCTGATTGCTTGTAGATGTGGTATTAGCTGTTTGATTTGCTTGTGTGGATGTTTTGTGCTGGTTTAATTTGTATCACCTAGTTAAACGTGGTTGCCATAGTCGTGTACTTGTGCTGAGTTTCAGGGGTGTACTACTTTATTGTGATTCTTGCATTGCATATGGTATAATTGTGTTTAGGTTTGATGTTTTGGGCGGTTGCCTTGTGTAGGTAGTTTTGTTTGATACGATACTGTTGTCTATAATTAATGTATGAGATGTTTCCTTGAGGACGTAAGCTTGTTTTTGGTTTAGTGAGTTTTGCAGGCTTTAATGATATCACTAAAAGTTAATTAGGCCTAAATTTTACGAAGTTTTGTTTGTGTTTGTCTTTGACTTAGATAGGCAGACATCCCGATGCAATGCTTGTTCTTGAGATTTTGCCTATATACTTTGTTGCTTTGTGATTTAGTACAGGTTTATGTATGCGTTATAGTTGTTTATGTTTACGCAATGTGTTAGAGAGAATTGTATTCGAGATACTGATCAAACAGTAAGCTGTGGTATCTGTATAATCCATGGTAGATTTTGCAGTAGTGTATGTTCAGTTATGTAACTGTTATCTACAGTTTGTCCTTTGTTTGTTCTTACTTAAACAGTGTGGATTGTTAGTTACGTTACAAGTATTGATAACTCTACTTATTATTGTATTGTTCATGGTTGATGTAAGTTTTGTTGTTTTATATTGTAGTTTGATTATTAGGGTTTACTGGTATTGTATGTAATGCGTGGGTGCGCCGCAATGTATTTTGTATAGTCCGAGGATGATGTTTGCATGCTACGCCTGGTAGATAATGGTTTTAGTGTTTATATTTAAAGTTACTTTGTTTGCTATGCGCAGAGTGGTGTTGAATTTGTGAAGGTTGGTTGATTTGCGGTTGAACTTCGTTGTGTGATGTATGTTGGTTATGTTGTGCTGTATGGGAAAGATCATTGAACTTCGATACTACGTTTAATGTTGTTTGTGTAGGGACGTAGGATGTTATGCTATACGTTATGTTTTATAGTTAAAGCTAATTGATGGTAATAGTTTAATACATTTTTCTGATTGTTTTCGTTATTACAGGTGCATATAGTTGTATACTGGTGGATGTTATTGTTGTAATTCTGCTTAGGTTTGTTGGCGGTGGGTTAATGCAATGGAACACTTTGTTTGCGGGGATGTGAGCTTTACTTCTAGATTGCATGTGATGGTTCAGTTGTGTATGTGGTTGTTATACCTTTTCTTGATGATTTAATTGGAGGGATTTGTATTTCTGAGTTTGGGATTTTGTGTGGACTTTGTAGTTCTTTGGTGCGGTGGTGGGTTTTGTTATTTGTCTTTGCTGGGTGACTTGTGGATGCGTATTTATGCGCAGTTTTAAAGTATATTTGTGGCTGTTGTTTTTAGTTAACTGTGGTGCTTTTAGCTTTGTGAATTTCGTGTACTGTGTAGAACGGTTATACGCAGATTCGTTTGCACTTGCAACTTGGGTGATTATTAGTTGTTAACTTGCTGGTAACACTAAAATGGTTTAAGTGATTACTTTCGAGGATTTATTAGGAATTAAGTAGTTTGGTATCATATTAAACTGTGAATTATTGTTCATTAATTTCTAAATTGGATACGGTTGGGTTTGCGCATATTTAGGTGCTTGTGGGTTAGTTGGTGTGTTTGCCTTCAGGGGTCTTGTGATGCGTGGGGTTGTTACACGGGTAGTTGCACACGAGTTTGCTTGTGAATTTGGATATGGGCATCCTTGTGGCGTATTTTAGTTTGTTACACGTTAACTTAGGTTGCGATGTGTTTAAGTTTGGGCATTGGGCACTGCAGTATGGATTGTGTGGTGACTTGTAGATTTGTGTTTGATGATTGTGTTTTACTTAAACTATAAACAGATATGGTACAGTGTAGGAGCTGGACGTTTGTTTTGTAAGGGTGTTGATTCAGTATTCGTGTTTGTTAAATATGTATAGTTGGACACCTATAGACCTAAGTTACAATTTGCTATTAAACATGCTACTAGTATTAGTTTTTATTTTGTTGTTTTGGGTTTTCGTTTGAGTGATATGGTGTTTTGTAGTGCGCTTCTTTCTTTTCTGGGGGTGAGGAATTTAAGATTTGTATGCTTGAACTTTTTGGATGCTGTGTGGTATAGTGGTACATTTGTGTGGCAGAGCGCGGAACCTGTTACTGGTTGCTGGTTGCTTTGAATTGCAGTTGCTAGGGTTTATTGTTTGCTGTTTTGGTTAATAGGCTTATGTGCAGTATGTTTGCTAGATTTGATTTTGTTTTAATACCTAATGCGAATGCTTCTGCATGCAGCTACACGTTGGGATTTGTGCATGTTTATTCGGGGCGTGTATGGAATAGGTTTGCCGCCGCTGCGGGTTATGATTCTTGCACTTGTTTCGCGTGTTTGCGTATGTATAGGTGTGGAAGGTTACTTTCTTCGAGTGCATGTGGATGTGCTTTGACTGTTGACGCAATTTTATCTTTAATACTTATTGAGAGGACTGTTCACTTTCAGCTTTAAATCATGTTGTGCAGGCACTTTTCTTTTCGTTTTGTGTTGACGTTTGGTTTGGTGTGCTTTTGTGTGCTTTTATGTATTTACTGATTGGTGTGTGGGTTTGTTACTTATGTTGCTTTAGTTTGCGACAGCTAGGTTGTGGGTTTTAAGGTGAGTATCATCCACGTAGTTTAGTTGTGTGTTATTTTATTATAAATATCTTGTGGATAATTTTATGGTTGTTGCTTGCATGTTTTGTTGGAATACATAGTATTGCATTGGGGATGGTTATAGTGTATAGGTGTATTGCAATATTATGTTACTTGTTGGTTCCCATAGATTATTTTGTATATTACTATAGTTTATGGTTAACTTTTACGTTACCTGCGAGAATTGTGGACTTATAGGCATGATGTGTTTGCGCTATGGTGAGTTGGTATGGTTGCTGCGGATTCTTTCCATGCTTGGTTTTCGGTGCGTCGTATGGTTTGTCAATTTGTTCCATTTGCTTCTATACGGGATCTGCCGTATTTTACACTTGTTAGATGTTTACTTTTGGTGCAGGCGTGGTGATTAGAATCTCGGGGGTTTAGATTTAGCTGCATTTTCGCATTGGAGCTTATTATTCTGCGTTTGTATTTGGACCTGGGGTACTCTGTGATGCGCGCTAGTTGGAACAGTAATTTTATGTTTATGAACTTTAGAGTGATAGCATTCTGTAATGTTAGTTTGTGGTTGTAGGTGTCTGGGTTGTGTTGGTATACTATTTGTCGGTATGGTGATAATTTGTTTATAGTTCGTGGTCTTGTGATTTGGTGGGTACCTTTTGTACTTCATGTTTGTTGTGCTTGTGATTGCTTATTACAGGTTTGAATTTGCATACGTTGTCTTTGGGTTTCGATGTGCGGGATTTGCGGCGGTTTACTGCGTAATTAATAATGGTAAGGTGCTATAACTGGTGGATATGTTTACGGTTGGAGGTTGCCGTTTCGGGCCGGATATGGTTTTAGTTACTGGTAGATTGTTTGACTACATACTGCAGGTTGGTTTTGGCAATTGATTTTGACGAAATTACCTTATGGCTGTAAGTTGCTTGATGTTTAGAGTTGTTCACTAGGGTATGTTTTAATCTGTTGGTGTTGCCTTGTGGGCTAAATTTTAAGGCTATTGTTTGTACTAGGTGCTTTAGGTGAGTTGTGTTTCTATGGTTGGCTGTTGTTAGCCTTTACTGATCGACTTTTCTGTGGGCCTGCAGGTGTGGTGTTTGGTTGGTTTTTGTTGGACGTGTTTTGGGGTTGGTGGGCTGTGTTAATTTGTTGGTTTAGTTAGTTATGTTTAGACGCGGATTTGATTGATTATGCGGCTATGGACAGATTCTACACAGTGTGCCTTACATGTTGCTTTATGGCTACATGTCAGTACATTTGATTTCCTGGTGTATCTGGTTTAGTTGTGGTGATTAGGGTGTTTATGCAACTAGCTATTGATTTATGGAGGCAGGCAATTGTGCTTGTGTCTTAGCGGTTTGTTGATTTTATGGTTTGGTGTTACTTTGTGGTTACCGATCATATAGTTTTGTGGTTGTGACCTGCTGCAAGTTGAGTATATTTGGTTTGGAAACTTTGTGTTTTAGAGTTTTGCAGACTGTGGTTGTTTGTAAGTACCACGCTTGCGTGCCTTATGCAAATGATTTTCGGATGGGACGTTTAGTATACCTAAATTTAGGTGCCTGGTGCCGGGTGTTTTTGTGATATTGACGGGCGGAATGTTGTTATAGTAGTGGTGATGTATATTTGGGAATGATTAGATTGCGTTGATGTGATTTTGTGTATTATGGACGGTTATGCTGGATTGTTTTAGCCGGGCAAAATTGTTGCTTGGTTGTGTGGATGATTTTCCTGGTGGGCGTGATATTTGCGATGATGACCTAGTGTATTACGAGGCTTATTGCGGGACGTGCGAGGTTACGTACATAGAGCGCATACTGATGGGAGAGTTTCAGAGTTGCTACTACGAGACGGTTTTGTGTGGTATGGGTTTGGATTTGTAGATTTTGCGTAGTAGTTTCCTGAAACCAGAGGGCGTGTGATTGAGCCTGTTGATTTGCTGGTGTTTGTTTTGGGTACTAAGCCCACATGTGACTTGTGATTGTTGCGGAAGTGTTAGACTATGGGTCTGATTATTTGGTTGGTTGGGTGCAGATTTTGTGTTTTGCCTGTGTTGGACGATTGATAGTTTGAAGGTTGTCTGGTGTGTATGTGTCAAATGCACTTGTGGCTTTATTTTGTGAGTTTGGACGTGAGGTGGCGCTGCTTTGGAGATTCTTGTGCGTGAATGATTGCGATAATGTAGTACCATGCTTGCAGCGGGTCATTAATGGTTTTGGTGGTTTAGTTAGAGATTTTGGCAGTTATGATGTCTAGGGCTAGCTGCGGGGTTTGGCTTTTGGTTATACATGGTTTCCAGCTGTTTCCCGCTTGTGAGGTTCTGTTGATTTGCGGGTTTCAGGGTTCTGTTTTGGACTTTTGTGGGTTAGAGGCTTTGCAGGCTGGATTTTAGTGTGGAATCATGTTTTGTGTCTTTTGCATGCTACAGGTTTTGCCTTGGGAATCGGGTCTTGTGGAGGGTTGATATAATATAGTTCTGTTTGGGTATGCTGGTACGTGGGTTGGTCGGGGCTTTGTGAAGGCGCTACCTCTGCACTTAGTTTTAGGTTCGCTTCAGTGCCTTTTTGGTGCCTTGTAGGCGAGTATTTTGCCCTAAAATTGCTTATTTGCGGTGATTTTGGGTGTTTTGCAGCAAGGTTTGATTACTATGTGCAGATTTCGCCTTGTTTTGGGTGCCGGGGTTAGTCGTGCTGGGCTGCCGTGGCGTGTAGTTCTGCTGGAGGGTTGATATAATATAGTATGCAGCAGGAGTCGAGGGTTTCGTGTAGCTTTGCGAGTGGGGGTGGTTGCACTTAGTAACTTGGAATCTCGGGCTTTTAGGGTGTGATAAACCAATGTTTTTGGGTACGGGTGAGGATGCATGGGTAGTGCTGGCTGGTTGGTGTAACGTGTGTTGCAGGGGTTAGGATTGCTGTGTGCGTGTTATGCGTGCACTTGTGTAGGTTGCGGGTGGGCCGTATTGTGGGTTGTTCTGTGCTTGTCGTGACTCGATGACGGGTGTGGTGCAGGTTTGGAGGTTGGTACCTTTATTCAGCGATGTGTGGTGTAGATTTGTGTAGGCACGAGTTTGTTTGCAGGATTATTTCATATCGGAGAGCGGCGGTTCGTGGGATGTAGTGTGTTACATTGTGGAACGTTTGCTTGATAGTAAGTTTGTGAATTTGATTTTTGGGTGGTGCATGTTTGGTAGGTTTTCGTTTCGAAACCTAAAGGTTGACTTCTTTTGGTGGTTTGCTGCGGGTGTGCGTACCATAGATTGAACGTAGATGGTTGTTTTAAACTTGCAGTGTTGTTTTGGGACTTCTAGTGTTTTTACTAAGGTGTTTGTTTTAGTGTTTGCTACAGTAGTGCGTGGAGTTGTGGGCGGGGTTTCTGATGGGTGTTGATATTTGCGATGATGTCTGTGTTCGTTGGAGACCTTGATTAACAGCTAGATGCGGGCAGCTGATCAGTAGAAATGTAGGTAGGGTAGTTGGTTGGTGCGCGCGTTTTCGTAGTGTTGGAGGGCAGGGTTTGAGGTTATTGTTGCAGGTAGGCTGTTTGAACTTGTGGTGTAAGTTTTTTACGCGGTTGCGTGGGGAGCTTGCTGTCTTGCTTGGGGTTGTGTTTTATGTGGACTGTGATTTACTTGGTTTGTGTATAGTACCTAGGGATTGGTTTGACGATTGTTTGGAGGTTGATGCTTGCTTACAAGGTTGTGGTTAGGATTTGGATGATGCATGCGTTTTGCAATTGAGGTGGGTTGTGAGCTGTAGTTCTGTGGTATGCGGGATTTCGGTTGGGTGATGGTTTGCTGGCAGGTTGCTTGGCCAGCCACGGACAACGGGTGTAGCTGATTTTGTGTGCTGTTGGGTTTGTTACTGTTAGTCAGTGTTTTCGTGTGAGGTTATGTTTAGTGTATGATGCGACACTGGGTTTGTGTAAGTTTATAGAGGGTGGCGGTGGTTATGATGTTTGAGCTTAGAGTGGGTTGTGTTGCTTGGTGATTGATGCAAGGCTTACTCGTTTGCGCCTGCTTGTTGGGCTTGGTTTGGTTGTTGCTCCGCTAGGTGAGCGTCATGCAGGGCTGTTTTGAACGCGGGGAGTGTCCACTTTTGAATGTTTGTCTTTACATAATTTTCGGTAGGACCTGCGAGGTGCAATGTGGACATTTCGGCATGGCTAGTACGTATACATGTTGGTAAATGGTTATTGCAATTTGTGGTAATGAGATTATACTCTGCTGTGACTTAATTGTGTTATAAATGTTCGACTATTTTAATGTCTCTTGTGGGACCAACGATGCTTGTGGTGAGGGTGGTGTTACTCCAGGTTTACTTAGGTAGTTGTGTACTGTTAGCCATTGGTATGCGTTTGCAATACTGACTTGTGATTCATGATGTTGTGGGCTACATAAGTGCGGCTTGGCTTAACCGTACTGACGAGTTGTTGTAATTTGTGCCGTTGTCTTTTGCTGACTAGATTTGTGAAACCTTAAATGCTGTCGTAATGGTTTGGGAGAGGCAGGTGTTAGCTTGCTGCATATTTTTTGGATGTATTGATACTTTTTACTTGGCAGAGTGTGTTATTGCGCTTGTAGTTGGTATGTTTGGGTTGTATGTCGTATTGTACTTTGTTTTATTGGTGTAGGCGCACGAGTGTTCTCACGGCTTGTGGCGTTGCGGGGAATTGCTTATTCGCATTTTGTTGATAGTTCTTGCACTGTTGTGTTGTAGTATTTACTTGTGGGTTCGCTTAAGGGCCAATTAGCATGCTGCCATTATAGAGTGTTTTGGTTATGATCTTTGTAACTACTTTGAGTGGTACTTTGATACTAAGGTGTGATTGATTGTGTTCCTTAGTTCCTATATGTGATTTACACTGGAATGGTTGGTGGTATTGTATTGTATTTGTGAGAATCGTTAGTTTGTGTGTTTTGGTGTGTATTAGCGTTGCGCTGGGTTTTTATGCGGTGATTGAGTGATTGTTTTGAATGTGTTGGTTGCGATCGTGTAACTTGCTGCTTGTGTGTTTGCGCAGAGGTTTGGGTCGCTTAAACCGGCATTATTGTAAGCCGACTTTGAAGATTTACTTATTGCTTTATGAGACTTGTGCTTAAGCGTGGGGTCTTGCAGAATGTGCTTGATAAAATAGGTCTTTTTATATTTTAATAGTTGTAGGTTATAGGTTGGTGGACACATGTGTGTGGTTGCTATACACAGGGGTTCTTATTAGTTGGTTGTGGTGCGGCATAGCTTTCCTTGTGAAGTTTGGTTGCGACATACGGTGTGGTGACTGCTGCTTTCGTTAGAAGCCTACAGGTTTCTGTTTAGGTTTGTTAAACGTGGGTTTTGTGTTTGGTTTTGTTGGACGTGATATTGTGCATCCCACAAGATAGGCTACAGAGGAGTTCTCTCGTGATTGTTTTTACGTGGATTTGTTAACTTCTATAGTCTATGTAGGTTCTTCTTAGCAAGTTTGCCATGTATTAGTGATTAATTGCAATGTTGACATAGTTTACGCTTTAGTATCGACTTTGGTATGTGAGTGGGTATACATGCTGCCTGATTGTTCATGCATGCTGTTGTGTGGTTCCTGGATGTTTGTTGGGTTATAATGTAGCTGATCGTGATGATTTGCGTTGAATTGAAGGGTTAATTATATGTAGGGTTGTCTGCACTTGTGCAATCCTGCAAGTAGATTGTTTGGGTGTTGCTGTTTTGACTCGGAACTGAGGTCGCATTGTGACGTTTGTACAGTTATCTTTCGTTGTGAGTTACTTGTGAGGGTTAGCATTATTACTGGCTGGTGGTGAGTGAGGTGTTTGTTTAGTGTGCTTTTTGATGTCTTGGTGTAATGTGTAACTTAAGCGTTGTTGTGGTGTATATTTGAAGTGTTCCTGTTCGTGTGGGCAGTTACAAAGTTTATGTGCTTTCGTAGTGGTTTGCTTACTTGGTGATTGTCGGAATAGAAGTATGCTTGCACAGGATTTGTGCGGGATGCTTTGTGGGTTGTTGTGGGTTTGTGCTAATGCACTTATATGAAACTTTTTGAGGGCTTTAAAGGTATGTTTACTGATTTGCTGTATTGGTGAAGGTTATTGTTATATCGCAAATTGATGCTTTGTTGGTTGGAATTTGCATACGCAGCGGGTGACAGCTGACGTTTAGAGTGATATATTGTGTTTATTAAGTTATGTGTAACCTGCCTTTTGACGAGTAGTGTGATTGTATGTTAATGTTTAGTTTAAAGTTAAAGTGTGTAATAGCATTGATTTTCCATTTTTGGTGTTTTTATTATTACTAGTTATGTGATGTTGCGTTTGTAATTGGTTATGATTGTGGTTGTATATACTATAGACTTTCGGGTATTTGTTTGTTTTGACTATTAGCTTTAGACTACGGATTTGTATTGTTATGATGCATAAATTGTGGTTGTAATTTCAGGGGTGGTTGCTGATTGTAACGCGTTTACTTGCGTAGTGTGAATGTGGTTGGTATATTCGATGGGTGTGGTGTATTCAAGTTTGCATAGGCGTGGAATCGTGCTTCGGGTGTTTGTAATTTGTATTGGTGCAGGGTTGCTAGGTTTCTACTATAGATAGCGGGTAGAGCAGGTTGCAACTATTTGTTGCCTTTGCAGTGTTGTTGCTAGTTGCTGTCAGATATTTTACAAGTTTGGGTTGGTGTAGTATGCTAAATAGCCCCTATTTTAGACTGCTTGTAGGTGATATGATGGTTAGGTTTGATATGGTATGTAGTTAGTGCAGCTGTTTATTTATTGCAACCAGAAAAGCAGGCGGTTAGACGTTTTGTTTGTATTATGTATTTTAAGTATTCGGTGTGAATTTGCAGAAGTGTGAGGTTACGCAGGTAGTTTGGTCGCAGTTACAGTGCATTTGGGGTTGCGCAGAACTGGTTTGATTGCTGGCACTGTTAGTGTGCTTGTATATGATTTCTGATGGACGATTCATGCTAGCTTTGTGGGACACTTTGGCGGATTCAGTAGATTATTGTTATGATTGAAGGGCTTGATAATTATTCTGACATGACATATGCTTGTTTGGTTGCGCGCTTTATGGAGTTTGTGGTATATGTTACTCATTTGCGGAGGTATCTTTTATGATTGTGATGTTGTGGAGGTTACGTTAGCGTTTTTAAAGTTGGAATTTAAATTATGGTTGCTGGGATCAGAATGTTAGTTGCGGATTGTTGCAGTTTTGTCATGTATCCGTTTAATGCTATGTGTATTACTGTTGCCGGAAAAGCTGGGTTGTTATGGATGTGTAGTGTAGCTGTTAGGTGTTTATTGCATGTGTATAGAGTACGCACCATTTTGTTTTACTTTGATGATTTTCCGTTGTGTAGTTGGTATGATGAACTTTAATACTCCTTCTCAGTTGTTTGGTTTGTGAGCTGCCTGCGATAGTTGTAATGCTTTTAGCTGTGGGGGTAAGGTTTACGCATGCTTGGTTTGTAGGAGCGTGTAGGGTATGTGGATAACGCGGTAGGGTTGTATATTAGACTTACTGTTAGGTTGTTGCGTTATATTAATTTACAACGGGTGTGGATTTGATTGTGGGTGGTTGCTGGTGGCAGCCTAGTATGGTAAGATTGCTGCTTACGAATTCGGCTTGAGATGGGTTAGATGTACGTTTCCTATGATTTTAGGTGTTTGGTGTGATTGCTTTAACTCTTGGGGAACAGACTTAACGGATCTGCTTTATTTCCCTATGCTTTATTTGTTGTGTTGGCTATACGATTTGGTTATTACGATTGCATGTGGAGATAATGTGGTTCTTGATTGCTGTGCATAGCGTTTAATGGTGATGTTGTGTGATTTAGTGTGCTGACATATGTTACAATATAAGTTTGTGGTTTAAACTTACGTTATGACTGCATTGCTTAGGATACTGGTATTAGGTTCACGTTGGTGTTGTGTTGTTTGTGTTGTTTGTTGTGCATGTTTTCCTCATGAGTTGCTTGTGGGTATTGTTTGGAGTGTCGGTTGTGGTTGTAGTGTTTGTTTCGGGATTATTGTATATTGTGTTATGCTTACTTTGTTTAGATAGATGCTGCATGTTTACAGATTACTTGGATTATTGATAACTGTTTGCGATTTTGAGATTCGTATTATATTAGTGGTAGTTTTACTTCGGGTACCCATATTTGAGCATAATAGTGACAGGCTTCTTGGTGGTTTGCGTTTTGGGTGGTATGTGTTGCATGTTGTTCAGTGTTATGTAGGTAGTATTTGTCCTTTGCGATGACTTTGATGTGTGGGGAAGTGTAGCTTTATTTGCTATGGGGTCATGTTGTTACCATGATATTTTAGTTGTGTGAGCTTTTTACATGGTATTGATATGTTAATGCTGGGTTTGGCTTTTGATGCGGTAGATTGTTAGGATTATGATTTTACGTGAATTGAGATGATTGTGTTACTACGTCGCAGTATGCTTGGAGCCTGGTAGGCCATGTTTATCAACGCTTGTTAAGTGTGGTCTTCATGGATTTAGCTGCTTATAGCGTGGGCAAGTTGATGTGTTACTTTGTGGTGGGCGGACGAATTGCCGGGATGGAAGGTGTAAATAGGTGTATGCTACGTTTGTCATGTATGTTAGATTCGAAATTTACTGTTTGTTTTAATATAGTTGAGTTATTGTAATAGCTTTTTGTTTCAGTTATTGTACAGTGTTATTACAGGTAGGTTATAGTATAGCGTTTATATAAATGTTGTTTGGAATGGTGTGATTGGTGTTGTTATTTAGTATGCTGTTTGTTTGGTGTCTTCGTGCAGCTTCGTGTGATAATTGATTGCGTATTAAACTCAGGTGCATGGTTAGCTTGTGACCGAGGTTTAATTTGCTTGTGAAATGGTTTGTGTGTAGGTAACTTTTGGTTGTTAGTAGTTTCCATATGGGTGGGATGGGATTGCTTGTTGGTTGTTATATTTACTGAGTGTTGTTAAGGTGTTTATAGGCTGTGTTTTCGACTTGGGTACTTTAACGTTTTAAAGGCGTATGGTTGGTGTGATGTTTTGTGTTTTGTGTTCACGCTTGTTGATGCTGTAAACTAATGTTTTGTTGGTGTTTGTTATTTCATGATATAGATGTATATGTGACTTACCAGGGTTGCTGTGTTGTATGTGTTGTTTTGTGCGATTTGCTGTTGACTTCATTTTCTTTGCTTTAGAGGTACTTGCGCTTTGACTTAATGTTGGTAATTATTCTGCTTCTATGGTATATTGTATTAAAGCATTCAATACACGAAGGTTGCTTGTTGTACGAATGATTTCGGTTTGTTGTGTGGCATAGCCGCATGTTTGCTATTAGTGACTTTTGTTGTTATTGCTTATGTAACTTGATATCCTGTTGGATTGGGAATACTGCGCGGGGTGGACGTTTCGAATATGTGATTTGGTTGTTGGGATTTGGTGCAGACGTTGCTTTTGCGCATATATAATTTGTCGCAGTTTTGCTGAAAATGTATTCGTGCTTGTAGCTTGTTCTGATGGTGATAGGTTGGATCTTCAGGTTATAGTTATTAATTATGATCGTTAAGGTTTCCCAATTGGGATATACGCGTGTTTCAGGATTCAGTGTATTAATGTTTTGTTTCTTTGGTGTTGCATTGGAGTTTTCGTGGATTGCTCTACTTGCAAGCGGGTTTTAGATGGTGCCTTGGTAGAATGTGTATATTTGCTTTCTCGTTAAGTGGATTGTTTTACGAATTATTGCGGATTACTTATGGGTTTACTGCTTGTGGAGGTGTTTGCTTTAGAGCCTTGTGGTTTAAGATTTTAGGAATGCTGTGCAATAAGCTGATTTCCATACATTGAGTTCGTTAGCTGTTATTTGCGTTGTACGTTTTTTTGGGGTACTTGGAGTTGTGGGTAATGCGCAGGAAACGCGTGTAATTAGTAGGTTGCTGTGCTGAATGATGTTGTACGAGGTGTTGTAATTTTGAGATGTAATGTTTACATGATTTACATTTATAGTTATTGTAATAGCTTTAATAAGTGCGTGATGCTTTGTTATTACGTATAGTTGATGTGTATATACTTTCATTGTTGTGTAATATAAGTCGATACTAGTTTGACTGTTTGTTGTAGGATTCTAATATGTACGTTGTGGACTTTGTATGAGAAGGTTTGCAAGCTGTTGTTTTGGGTAGTTTAACGCATATTTACTCCTGGGTATTTCGGCGTTGATGTTGCTTGCAGTAATTCATGAGAGTTTGCTCAAGACTTGGGCATTGGTGGTGGAGGTAGTTGGTTGACGGTTATTTTGGTTATAGACTATTTACATTTGCGTTGACCTCAGAGTTTTGTGAATGGCGATACTGAGTTGTTTGTTTCTTGCTGACTAGCTGTAATTGCAGGTTCGTTATAACGTTGAGACTGCGGTGTATTTGAATGTTTTATGCATGTATTTGGTATTTGCTCCATGTATGTGTTGTTTTGTGTCATTGTAGTTAAGTGATTGGTGGTCACGGAACTGGTTCAGATGATTAAGATTTAACGGTGATATTTATGTACTGCTTGAATCTATTGTGATAGCTTCGTTTTAATTTCGTTAAACTTGTGAGCTGTTGTGGGTCGTTGCACGGGTTAACATTTATGAGTACTTGTGTAGGGGTTTCGGTAATATAAACTTGCTTGTGTGTAGTTGATTGTAGTTTGTGTATCGGTGAGTGGACTTGCGTTGTTATATTTAGGGCGTTATGTAGTTATAAAACTACTTGCCTGCTGTGTGATTATCATGGTGTGGGGTGCATGTGATTTTTGATTACTTTGTGTGGTTTGCGTGAGTTAACTTTTTGGTTGTGCACTTATTAGCGCTGTTTTGTTAAGACCTGTGTTAAGGGCCTACTAGTTATCGCAAACCCAGTTGTTTGTGGGTTTTACTTACCCGCTACTATGCGCGGCTGCACAATATCTTGCACACTTTTGTGTGACCCGCTGATTGATTAGCTTGATGTGGTTACTTGGTATGGTATTTTACCTGCTGATTGCTGTGTTTGCACGTGCGTTTGCTTGTGTACCTGAGTTGTTTGCTGGGCTGGGGTGTGCAGTGATTCGTGCCACGGGGCTGATGCTGTTTTTCAGCTAGAACTTGTGCATGGTTGATTACATTTTCTGGTTGGTGTGTCGAGGGAGTTGCGGTTTGCGGGCGCGTGCATGCTACGTGCCTCGTTGTTTTTCTTTAACACATAGCTGGATGTTGCATTGTTAATGTACGGCTGGGGTTGCCACTATTTTACATTCTTTTATATGGCTAGTTGTCAATGGCTGTGCGTGGTTTGGATTTGATTTTGTGACTTTGCTATTATAGATTTGTGTAGTAGGTTTAGTTAGTTGCGGTTTTCGTTTGATATGCGGATTGTGTAACTGAGGTTTTATGGTAATTGATATTTGGTTATTTGAATGAATGTTCGTGCAGACTGTGATATTTTCTTCTGCGTTGAACGTGGTTTTGGGAATTGCTTTGTGAATTTGTTAGTTTTATAGCACTGAGTGACGGGGTTAGTATTGAGGACGCGTGCATGGTATTTATTGGTTTGCCGTAGGATTTGTGAATCATGATAAATTTTGCTTTTACATATTGTTACGTTTTGCGGCATTGGTTTATAAAGCTGATTTGGGTTTGCGCTGCTTGCGGGTATAGGTGGCGTTAGGTTGCTGTTGCAAGTGGGTGTTCTGCTTGTACTTGTGGCATGCGTTACTTACACGCACCTGGTTTAGGTCTTAACTGATGGGTTTGTGTGTTTGACGTGTGTTTATGTATCTGGTTTGGATTGTTGGTGGGTTAAACACACCTTGCGCAGTACATTTATTGTTGTGTTTTAATTTTTGTAGTGTTTGGATTGCTGTTATTTCTAGGGTCGCTGTACACGTTATTTCCGGTGGGTGTAGAGGTGACTACAATTGTAGCATTCCCGGAGGTACGTTGTGATGTTTAGTATTGTATAATTGGTTTGAGTTATTGAGTTTGAGGTTTCAGGGAACTTTGTTTTATAACTTATCTAAGGTGGACCTGCTGACTTGGGTTATGCTGCTTAGGATTTCCAAATTGCTATGTTTTATTATAGGCTACGGGTATAGTCTTTCTGGTTTGTGGTTTACTTGGTTTATCGGTTATATTGTGTTGGTAGTTCAACTTGCAGCCTGTAGTGTGGTTTGCCGTATGGGTAGGCATTATAATTTGAAATTCGACTTGTTAGCTTGGTTTACCACCTTCCATGTGGTTTGAGCAGTTTGCTGGGTTTGCTTATTTTGTTTCTTTGCTGCAGATTGTGCTATGTAAGCGTTGTAGTTTAGTGTGTCCTGTATACTTAGGGGTGAGCTGCTGTGTTTTTGAGGTCTTTTAGATTGTGGGAACGTTGATTTACGTTGCTTGCGGGATCCACAGTGCATTACCACATCGTGCGCGACGCCATGGATATCTCGCTGGCGCTGGTTTTGTGTTTGGGAGCTTGGGCCTTTTAGAAGGTGCTAGTTTTATATGTGGTTCGTTACTGGTTTTGGGTATTTTGAATTTGGGTGTTTATGGCATATAGCGGGGTTTGGGGTTTCTAAGTTTGCTTGGCACCCTGCGGCTAGGGCCTTTTGATTTAGTTCTTGTGGGGGTTTTGTAGTGATTTATTCAGGGCGTGATGCGATTGTTTGTGGATAGAAGTGTGAAGTTGCTGGGAATGCATTATACTTGCGGGATGTGAGGTGTTCCACAGTTTGTTGCTTAGCGACTGGTTTGTGGGTTCCTTTGTGTGCTTATGTGGGAAACTGGTGGGCGATACGAGGTGTTTTGGTGTGTTATGAATGTCGTGTGCAGGCGAAATTTGTGGTTTCAATGCTGGATCTTCCTGCTTGAGGGTTACTGAGCATAGTTCTAATCCTGGATCAGGTCACGCTTAGCCGAGGACTTTTAAATTTTTGTGATGGTTTTAGAGATTGGTTTTAAGCCAGAGGTGTGTACTTGTGGATTGCTCCGTACGTTTTGCATGGGTGTGTTTTTCGCTGTGCTTCCGCATTTTTGGATTTAGTTATAGCTTAGTATTCCGGGTGTGAGTGCTTTGGTTTACACCTTGTTGAGGTTGGTGGGCGTTACTTTGGTTGTGTTTGGCTCAGGGAGGCTTCTTGTTAGAAGGTCTCGGAGGGGAATTTGGGGTGGCTGTTTGTGGTGTTGAGTGGTTGATTTGGATGTTTTGACTGTTTTAGTGAGTAAATTCTTTGTGAGCAGTTAGGGCATGGTGGTATGCCTGATGCTGGGTTTGCCGTGGTAAACCTGTGCGGTGGAGGGTTGATATAATATAGAGGGATTTTATGCCCAGTTTAGTTTAGTGGTTTTGTGGGTTTGACGGCCGCTTGCTTGGTGTTGCGTAGATGCATGATTGGCGCATATTTTGCATTTGTGTTGGTTTCTGCGGGATGTGTTTGGTTGTTTGTAGTGGGTTTGCCGGTTGATGACTTATAGTGACAGGGAGCTTTTGTGACGGATTTTGGCGTGTTTTGAGGTAGGTGTTGAGTCTGATGGCTGGCTGTACTTGACTATGTGGGTACTGTCTGTGGTGGGTTTTTGCTATTATGACTTTGGAAAGTTGGTGAGTTGTTGGAATTTGGGCTGGATGGGAAACTGTTGGTATGTACCTTATACGGGTTTCCGGGGTGTATATTTGACTGTTGCGGGTGGGTTGCCACGTGGAATTCGGATGCTGGAGGGTTGATATAATATAGAGGTAATTCCAGTGGTAATGCTTAGTTTAGCGATTTTGTGGGATTTATGGTTACATATTTGGTGATGAGCGCGGGCATTTTGGTGCTTCTTTGTGATGTGTTATTTCCCGTGTAGCGGGTTTCCTGGGTTTTACAGTGGTTTAGTGGTAAATTTGCTTACGGTGGTAGGAGCATTTTGTGGGAGGTTTTTCTGTGTTACACTGCAGGGGTGGGGTTTATGGCATGCTGTGTTTAGCTGTTTGGCTACAACCTTGTGGGCGTGGGGGTTGGCTGGTATGTCTTTGGGAATTTGACAGTAGAGGTTGCGAAGTTATGGGTTGGTGTGGAGCCGTAAATATAGGTGTGTGCACTTTCAGGGGTACATGCTTAGACTGCTGAGAGCGAGGCTGCCGTGTGAAAGTCGAACGCTGGAGGGTTGATATAATATAGTTACGAGTGGTGCAGATGATATGCTGGGATCACTATTGACAGTTGAGTCGTAGGTACTAGATTTCTGGAGTGGGCTGTGATACTGCTTGCTTGCACCGTTGGTGGGGTTTCAGACTGGGACGCGTGGGAGGTAGTTATTACTGAGGGTTTTTAATGCGAGTGGCATTTGCCTGTAATTTTGGGTTGTGTAGGTTTTCCGGAGAAATTGCCTGGTTGTAGCGCAAGCGGCTGGTGGGTTTTCCGATTGTTGCGGTTGGACCGTTGTTTGGGTTCCTCGCGGTTAGGGTGTTCTTATGTGTTTCTTGGTTTTTGTGGGCTTTGATGCTGTGTAGTGTCGTGATCGTAGGTCTGGTCGTAGATGCTTTTGGTTGTGGGTTGGCAGTTACGCGGGCGCGGGCAACCTTGAATAGACTTGTTTGTTGCAGATGATTTAGGCTGCGAGGTAAATTGCTACCTGGTACTAGCAGGCTGTCCACATGAGTTTTGAGTGTTCTGCGGTACGGGGTGTGTGTTTAAGTACCTTTAAGGTTTGCTGTTTGTTTGGTGAGGCAGACGCTTTGATCATGTGTTTGCGACTCAGTTGATGCTACACCTGATACCTTTGTTTGGAGATATTTTGGGATGGTTACACTTTGTTAATTGTGGGTTTACTGAATGTTGATGATGGTGGGTACTGCGTTTTGTTAGGAATTTGGTTGTTTTAGGTTGACTGCTGATGCAACACGTAAGGTGCAGATGTTTCGTGATACACCGATTGTGTAGGTGAGATTTTGTGGGAGCTAAACTTTTGGTGCCGACTGTTTATTTGATGGAGGTTCCAAACAGTTTTGCAGGTGGGTAGGTTGGGTTGATTGGATTGCTGGTTTGCTGTTTTAATTTAGTAGTGACTTGCGTGTTATGTAGGCGAGCGCTTGTGCTTGGGTTGGTGTGGGGTGTTTGTGAGTGCTTCGTAGATCATTGCGTGGAGTGTTTGGTGCTTGGGCTAGCTTCTGCCATAGGACTTTGGGTTTACGTTAACAGGATGCTTGTTGATGGTTTGCATAAGTTATGTGTACATAGCGACCTAGGGAGTGTGGTGTATTTGAGTGTGTGTTTAATTGTTCAGGTATTTGATGCATCTGGTTAGAGTTGGAAACGATGATGTTAAGGTTTGGGTTTGCTGTTGTGTTGCTTTATGGGACTGATGTGAAGAGGCTTGCGTAGCTTTCAGCTTGTGAGGGTGTTATTGGTCTTTCCTAAGCTTTATATATTATAGATGTGGGTGGGTTTGAGTTTGCTACGTGATGCCTAGAAGGTTGCATGGGATATTTGTGAATACTTTGTAGTGCGTGTATTTTACGCGATGATATTCCTGATTTAGATGAGCTTGGTGTTGTGGTTGTTAGGCGTATTGTCAGAGAATCGGATTGCCCAGTTAAGTGGATAATCATGTGCTTCATTTTGGTGTGGATTAGGCTACAGGGGTTGTGGAAGTTTTGTGTTGGGTTTGAGATGACTGGTTTAGGGTTTGTGGTTACAGGTGGATTCGTTACGCCTATTTTGAGCTTCTATTTAGTCAGTAGATTGTGGTTGGGGAGAGCATGAGTGCTGGGTGTGTAATCTTTCCTCAGGGAATTCAAGTCTTTTATTATGGGTTAGTTGTTTTTAGATTTATAGTTTGTATTTGGTTTAACTATTAGTTTAAAGCGTTACGATTTGTTTTTTAAAGTTTGTTGGATTGACATGTAGGGTTGTCGATGGTTACTTTTGTTTGTTGTGGTAGACGGGGATGTGTCTGTATTGTTTCCGGTTATGAGCAGCTATTTGGTGTATTTGGTTGTTGGGACCTTTGTTTGTGATGATTTGTTACGATGAAATTGTGGGTGTTATATTGTTAAATGGATACCTGCAGTGCAGGTGGTTGAGTTACGCTACTAAGCTGTGTTGATAGTTGTTTATATGACTTGAGACTGCCCTGGTATACTACTGCTTTGATAACTGGCGCTGGAGACTGAGACTTTCCTGGTACTTAGGCAGTAGACGTGATGGTGGTGCTCATTATTGTTATATAGTAACTTACGAGTGTCTTCAGATTATGACGCGTACGGGTAGTGGATTGTTATGAGCTTGTGTTGCATGAATGATTGTGCTCTGATTGTGTTGTGAGTTTATAGGATGACTGGTTGTGTACATTTAGATTAAGTTGTTGATTTTGGATTTGAGAAGGGTTTGTATGGCATTGAAGCTGTGATAATTTTCAGCTTGAGACATGTTTGTATGCTATTTTGTGTGGTGCTGTAACTTGGATGACGCTTAATTTACATTGGGTTCTTAGTAGTGTATTTGGGTTGAAGGTTGCACTTTCACTGTGGTTTGGATTTTGCGTGTAGTAAACTTTTAGGTGGGTACCGGTTATGCGTATTATTGCGTTGTGTTACAACACAGGTTTTGTTGGCGACGTTGCCCTTTAAATGATGTTTTTGTGGTCCAAGGGCTTAGGGCTACACGTTAAACTTTTAGTTAAGGCACAGATGCGCTGTGTGAGCGAAATACTTTACGTGAGTGAAGTGCGTGTGTGATTCCCAGTTTATGTGGTTGTCAATAGGTGATTGTGCTGCTGTGTAGTGTTACTATTTACTTGTGTTTACGATACGGAATGTAGGCTGGTTTGATGTTTGTATTTAGCAATTGTGTTTGGTGTTCTTAGCGGATGCGGTAACTTAATAGTTCGAATGATTGATTGTGCAACAGTGAATTAAGATTGGATTTAGATTAAGCTGTGGTGCTGGGGTTGTATTTGTTGGAGCAACTTATGATGTGTGGGATGTTGGTATCCATATGTGCATGCAGAAATTCTTTACTTGATACTTCGTTAACTGTATTGGCTTATATTTGTTTGTGGTACGGGTGTGGAGTTGAGGGTGCAAGTGTGCAGTTGTTTTTAGTTTATGTATATAAATTAGAGTTGTGTGTAAGTTTGTTATTGTTTGTACTGCAGATTGGTGGTTGCGAGCTGGGTTTGTTTGTGGTTTTGGTTTGGGACAGATTTCTTTGGAGGTTGCTGGTGTTTGGTTTAATGTTTGCTGTATTACTGATGGTTGCTTTGACTGGATGTGGTCGAGTGTTACTAATTTTGTAGTTTATGGTTGTATACTGTAAGTGGATGTTTAATGTAGTCGATGGTGCGTATGTTTTTAGTTTGTATGTATATATAATTTGCAATGATGTAATAGTGCAGTTTATCAAATATGAATTCGCGTTATTACATGTGATTTAGTGCATTGTATTTAGTGTTATTTACCTTGCTTACATGTTTACTTATGGGTTTGAAGTGTATGTTATTTTTATATTATAGTTTTGTTGGTTTTGCAGTTACAGATGTGAATGATTGTAGATGCGTACTTCGTGTGCTGGGTTGCCTGGAGGTTTAACTTTGCAGTAATTAGATGTGTTGTCTTTACTGGAGTGTTTAGGGATCAGTTTCATGGTTGATTTAGGCTTTAGGTTTAATGTGTTGTTGTCGGGGTATTAACTAAATTATTTTACTATGCTGCTTGGTTTGCCTTTTAGTGGTGCCTACTGAACGATTTGTGCGTTGCCTAATTAGTATATTTAAGGAATGAGGGTAGGTTACTCTTAACTAAATTGTTATATTGAGATGCTGTAGTATTGCTTCGGCGTTGCTTTGTTTTAATGCTGTTGCGAATACGTGGCTGGGTTTAGAGTATTGAGTGTTGTTGCTTACATTGAGGTGGAGTATTTATGTTGGTTGCGGGTTTGCGATTATAAATGTTTATTTAGCAGACCTATGACTGTATTGGTGATTTAAATTTCTGTTAGCATGTATCGCTTGTATTTTAATATGAGGTCTTAGGGTGGGGTGAGTGGTTTATTAGATTATGCTATGATTTTACGTTGTTAAAGTGGTACTGGTGGGTATTTTAATTTGTTGTACTGGTGGGTGGTATGCGTAATTTTGCACTTGCGGGGCGGTAGTTAGGGGTTCAGTACTTTATTGATTTTGGATTTGTGGTTAGATGGTTTGATTTAAGGTGCTGAAATTCTACATAATATTATAGTTTTAGGTTGATGATGATTTGCCTTTACAGGTGCTATTGAATGGTGGTATGCTTTCAGAGTGTTCTTCAACTATGTATTTAGGCTGGACGCGTGCGTGAAACTTTATTAATTGGTCGTATGATTATGGTTGTTGCTGTGGGATTGAGGGTTTGGTAACAGTGTTGGTGGCACACTACAGTACTTTTATTGGCCGGAGGGATAATGTGTATTTAGTTGTTGCATGAGCTGAGTCAGTGAATTAATTTTGTAGTTTGCGAGACAGGTGTTTGCTGATGTGCTAGCGTATCTGTTACGTAACTTAAATATTTTACATATTACTTGTTGTTTTTGGTTTTTTCATTTGTGATGCGTTGAATGAGTGGGTAAATTTGACTGAGTTTGTGGGTACAACTGCTAAAACTTGTAGATGAAAGCTATGTTATGGTTGCTATAAATGGTTGTCTATATATGCCTTGAGGGGTCACAAATGCGCGCATAGTCCGGTGTTAGCGTGGCGGGTTGGTCGGGTTTGCATGCTTTGTGATTCTGGATTCGTATTACTTGTGACTTGCAACGACTACGTACTTAGCAGAGGTTCTGCGCATGGAACTTGATACGTGTTTGGTAGGTTGTGCTTTGGGTGTACATAGCCATGGAGTTTGCCTTGTCAGTGGTGTAAGTCTTACATTGCTTTTGCATTAGATATAGTTGTAGATCTTTGTTTTATTGTGACTAAAAGGAATTGTAAACGCGCTGGTTCTGGTAGTGGTGGTGATGCGACTGATTTGTGTTGCTTCGGGTTGGTGGGTATGTAGGGACCTGTTTGTGAGTGGGGATTAATGTTACTGCTAATTTTGCTTTATTTTGATTGTGTACTTAAATTTATTATTCATAGAGTGTATTCAGCTGTGTGGACATTGCTGTAGGATTTTGCGGATGTGTTATTATGGTTGTATGCTTTAGAGCGCGGAACGAATGCAATTGTTTGATGCTTTTATGCTGTGTTGTATGGTTCATGATAGATTACTGTTCCGGTTTTATATGTATTTTGTACTTTCGAATTGGGCCTGTTACGGGTTTGCTACATGCCGATTGTACCTTAGTTTGCTAGGTTTGCTTGTCCTGGAGTTTGCTTGCACTTTATTTGTGTTTGGTGACGCTCCTGATGTTGTGCGATATGATTTTAGTTTGGTCATTAGTGCGTGTTTCTTGTGGGTTGGTTTGCGAGGAGGGGTGATGTCATTTGAGTTTCATTACCTGGTGCGCGGATTTCGTTTGGATTGGTATTTACTGCGTTTATTTGCTTGTAGGTAGTGGTTGTGTGATTTTATTTCTTATACAATTTTATGGATACTGTGCTTTAACGTGTTGCCGTGTGCGGGATATGTAGGATTGCTGTTGCGAATGTGGAGGTTCTGTACAACCAGTGTGCTGATTGCTTGTAGATGTGGTATTAGCTGTTTGATTTGCTTGTGTGGATGTTTTGTGCTGGTTTAATTTGTATCACCTAGTTAAACGTGGTTGCCATAGTCGTGTACTTGTGCTGAGTTTCAGGGGTGTACTACTTTATTGTGATTCTTGCATTGCATATGGTATAATTGTGTTTAGGTTTGATGTTTTGGGCGGTTGCCTTGTGTAGGTAGTTTTGTTTGATACGATACTGTTGTCTATAATTAATGTATGAGATGTTTCCTTGAGGACGTAAGCTTGTTTTTGGTTTAGTGAGTTTTGCAGGCTTTAATGATATCACTAAAAGTTAATTAGGCCTAAATTTTACGAAGTTTTGTTTGTGTTTGTCTTTGACTTAGATAGGCAGACATCCCGATGCAATGCTTGTTCTTGAGATTTTGCCTATATACTTTGTTGCTTTGTGATTTAGTACAGGTTTATGTATGCGTTATAGTTGTTTATGTTTACGCAATGTGTTAGAGAGAATTGTATTCGAGATACTGATCAAACAGTAAGCTGTGGTATCTGTATAATCCATGGTAGATTTTGCAGTAGTGTATGTTCAGTTATGTAACTGTTATCTACAGTTTGTCCTTTGTTTGTTCTTACTTAAACAGTGTGGATTGTTAGTTACGTTACAAGTATTGATAACTCTACTTATTATTGTATTGTTCATGGTTGATGTAAGTTTTGTTGTTTTATATTGTAGTTTGATTATTAGGGTTTACTGGTATTGTATGTAATGCGTGGGTGCGCCGCAATGTATTTTGTATAGTCCGAGGATGATGTTTGCATGCTACGCCTGGTAGATAATGGTTTTAGTGTTTATATTTAAAGTTACTTTGTTTGCTATGCGCAGAGTGGTGTTGAATTTGTGAAGGTTGGTTGATTTGCGGTTGAACTTCGTTGTGTGATGTATGTTGGTTATGTTGTGCTGTATGGGAAAGATCATTGAACTTCGATACTACGTTTAATGTTGTTTGTGTAGGGACGTAGGATGTTATGCTATACGTTATGTTTTATAGTTAAAGCTAATTGATGGTAATAGTTTAATACATTTTTCTGATTGTTTTCGTTATTACAGGTGCATATAGTTGTATACTGGTGGATGTTATTGTTGTAATTCTGCTTAGGTTTGTTGGCGGTGGGTTAATGCAATGGAACACTTTGTTTGCGGGGATGTGAGCTTTTACTTCTAGATTGCATGTGATGGTTCAGTTGTGTATGTGGTTGTTATACCTTTTCTTGATGATTTAATTGGAGGGATTTGTATTTCTGAGTTTGGGATTTTTGTGTGGACTTTGTAGTTCTTTGGTGCGGTGGTGGGTTTTGTTATTTGTCTTTGCTGGGTGACTTGTGGATGCGTATTTATGCGCAGTTTTAAAGTATATTTGTGGCTGTTGTTTTTAGTTAACTGTGGTGCTTTTAGCTTTGTGAATTTCGTGTACTGTGTAGAACGGTTATACGCAGATTCGTTTGCACTTGCAACTTGGGTGATTATTAGTTGTTAACTTGCTGGTAACACTAAAATGGTTTAAGTGATTACTTTCGAGGATTTATTAGGAATTAAGTAGTTTGGTATCATATTAAACTGTGAATTATTGTTCATTAATTTCTAAATTGGATACGGTTGGGTTTGCGCATATTTAGGTGCTTGTGGGTTAGTTGGTGTGTTTGCCTTCAGGGGTCTTGTGATGCGTGGGGTTGTTACACGGGTAGTTGCACACGAGTTTGCTTGTGAATTTGGATATGGGCATCCTTGTGGCGTATTTTAGTTTGTTACACGTTAACTTAGGTTGCGATGTGTTTAAGTTTGGGCATTGGGCACTGCAGTATGGATTGTGTGGTGACTTGTAGATTTGTGTTTGATGATTGTGTTTTACTTAAACTATAAACAGATATGGTACAGTGTAGGAGCTGGACGTTTGTTTTGTAAGGGTGTTGATTCAGTATTCGTGTTTGTTAAATATGTATAGTTGGACACCTATAGACCTAAGTTACAATTTGCTATTAAACATGCTACTAGTATTAGTTTTTATTTTGTTGTTTTGGGTTTTCGTTTGAGTGATATGGTGTTTTTGTAGTGCGCTTCTTTCTTTTCTGGGGGTGAGGAATTTAAGATTTGTATGCTTGAACTTTTTGGATGCTGTGTGGTATAGTGGTACATTTGTGTGGCAGAGCGCGGAACCTGTTACTGGTTGCTGGTTGCTTTGAATTGCAGTTGCTAGGGTTTATTGTTTGCTGTTTTGGTTAATAGGCTTATGTGCAGTATGTTTGCTAGATTTGATTTTGTTTTAATACCTAATGCGAATGCTTCTGCATGCAGCTACACGTTGGGATTTGTGCATGTTTATTCGGGGCGTGTATGGAATAGGTTTGCCGCCGCTGCGGGTTATGATTCTTGCACTTGTTTCGCGTGTTTGCGTATGTATAGGTGTGGAAGGTTACTTTCTTCGAGTGCATGTGGATGTGCTTTGACTGTTGACGCAATTTTATCTTTAATACTTATTGAGAGGACTGTTCACTTTCAGCTTTAAATCATGTTGTGCAGGCACTTTTCTTTTCGTTTTGTGTTGACGTTTGGTTTGGTGTGCTTTTGTGTGCTTTTATGTATTTACTGATTGGTGTGTGGGTTTGTTACTTATGTTGCTTTAGTTTGCGACAGCTAGGTTGTGGGTTTTAAGGTGAGTATCATCCACGTAGTTTAGTTGTGTGTTATTTTATTATAAATATCTTGTGGATAATTTTATGGTTGTTGCTTGCATGTTTTGTTGGAATACATAGTATTGCATTGGGGATGGTTATAGTGTATAGGTGTATTGCAATATTATGTTACTTGTTGGTTCCCATAGATTATTTTGTATATTACTATAGTTTATGGTTAACTTTTACGTTACCTGCGAGAATTGTGGACTTATAGGCATGATGTGTTTGCGCTATGGTGAGTTGGTATGGTTGCTGCGGATTCTTTCCATGCTTGGTTTTCGGTGCGTCGTATGGTTTGTCAATTTGTTCCATTTGCTTCTATACGGGATCTGCCGTATTTTACACTTGTTAGATGTTTACTTTTGGTGCAGGCGTGGTGATTAGAATCTCGGGGGTTTAGATTTAGCTGCATTTTCGCATTGGAGCTTATTATTCTGCGTTTGTATTTGGACCTGGGGTACTCTGTGATGCGCGCTAGTTGGAACAGTAATTTTATGTTTATGAACTTTAGAGTGATAGCATTCTGTAATGTTAGTTTGTGGTTGTAGGTGTCTGGGTTGTGTTGGTATACTATTTGTCGGTATGGTGATAATTTGTTTATAGTTCGTGGTCTTGTGATTTGGTGGGTACCTTTTGTACTTCATGTTTGTTGTGCTTGTGATTGCTTATTACAGGTTTGAATTTGCATACGTTGTCTTTGGGTTTCGATGTGCGGGATTTGCGGCGGTTTACTGCGTAATTAATAATGGTAAGGTGCTATAACTGGTGGATATGTTTACGGTTGGAGGTTGCCGTTTCGGGCCGGATATGGTTTTAGTTACTGGTAGATTGTTTGACTACATACTGCAGGTTGGTTTTGGCAATTGATTTTGACGAAATTACCTTATGGCTGTAAGTTGCTTGATGTTTAGAGTTGTTCACTAGGGTATGTTTTAATCTGTTGGTGTTGCCTTGTGGGCTAAATTTTAAGGCTATTGTTTGTACTAGGTGCTTTAGGTGAGTTGTGTTTCTATGGTTGGCTGTTGTTAGCCTTTACTGATCGACTTTTCTGTGGGCCTGCAGGTGTGGTGTTTGGTTGGTTTTTGTTGGACGTGTTTTGGGGTTGGTGGGCTGTGTTAATTTGTTGGTTTAGTTAGTTATGTTTAGACGCGGATTTGATTGATTATGCGGCTATGGACAGATTCTACACAGTGTGCCTTACATGTTGCTTTTATGGCTACATGTCAGTACATTTGATTTCCTGGTGTATCTGGTTTAGTTGTGGTGATTAGGGTGTTTATGCAACTAGCTATTGATTTATGGAGGCAGGCAATTGTGCTTGTGTCTTAGCGGTTTGTTGATTTTATGGTTTGGTGTTACTTTGTGGTTACCGATCATATAGTTTTGTGGTTGTGACCTGCTGCAAGTTGAGTATATTTGGTTTGGAAACTTTGTGTTTTAGAGTTTTGCAGACTGTGGTTGTTTGTAAGTACCACGCTTGCGTGCCTTATGCAAATGATTTTCGGATGGGACGTTTAGTATACCTAAATTTAGGTGCCTGGTGCCGGGTGTTTTTGTGATATTGACGGGCGGAATGTTGTTATAGTAGTGGTGATGTATATTTGGGAATGATTAGATTGCGTTGATGTGATTTTGTGTATTATGGACGGTTATGCTGGATTGTTTTAGCCGGGCAAAATTGTTGCTTGGTTGTGTGGATGATTTTCCTGGTGGGCGTGATATTTGCGATGATGACCTAGTGTATTACGAGGCTTATTGCGGGACGTGCGAGGTTACGTACATAGAGCGCATACTGATGGGAGAGTTTCAGAGTTGCTACTACGAGACGGTTTTGTGTGGTATGGGTTTGGATTTGTAGATTTTGCGTAGTAGTTTCCTGAAACCAGAGGGCGTGTGATTGAGCCTGTTGATTTGCTGGTGTTTGTTTTGGGTACTAAGCCCACATGTGACTTGTGATTGTTGCGGAAGTGTTAGACTATGGGTCTGATTATTTGGTTGGTTGGGTGCAGATTTTGTGTTTTGCCTGTGTTGGACGATTGATAGTTTGAAGGTTGTCTGGTGTGTATGTGTCAAATGCACTTGTGGCTTTATTTTGTGAGTTTGGACGTGAGGTGGCGCTGCTTTGGAGATTCTTGTGCGTGAATGATTGCGATAATGTAGTACCATGCTTGCAGCGGGTCATTAATGGTTTTGGTGGTTTAGTTAGAGATTTTGGCAGTTATGATGTCTAGGGCTAGCTGCGGGGTTTGGCTTTTGGTTATACATGGTTTCCAGCTGTTTCCCGCTTGTGAGGTTCTGTTGATTTGCGGGTTTCAGGGTTCTGTTTTGGACTTTTGTGGGTTAGAGGCTTTGCAGGCTGGATTTTAGTGTGGAATCATGTTTTGTGTCTTTTGCATGCTACAGGTTTTGCCTTGGGAATCGGGTCTTGTGGAGGGTTGATATAATATAGTTCTGTTTGGGTATGCTGGTACGTGGGTTGGTCGGGGCTTTGTGAAGGCGCTACCTCTGCACTTAGTTTTAGGTTCGCTTCAGTGCCTTTTTGGTGCCTTGTAGGCGAGTATTTTGCCCTAAAATTGCTTATTTGCGGTGATTTTGGGTGTTTTGCAGCAAGGTTTGATTACTATGTGCAGATTTCGCCTTGTTTTGGGTGCCGGGGTTAGTCGTGCTGGGCTGCCGTGGCGTGTAGTTCTGCTGGAGGGTTGATATAATATAGTATGCAGCAGGAGTCGAGGGTTTCGTGTAGCTTTGCGAGTGGGGGTGGTTGCACTTAGTAACTTGGAATCTCAGGCTTTTAGGGTGTGATAAACCAATGTTTTTGGGTACGGGTGAGGATGCATGGGTAGTGCTGGCTGGTTGGTGTAACGTGTGTTGCAGGGGTTAGGATTGCTGTGTGCGTGTTATGCGTGCACTTGTGTAGGTGCGGGTGGGCCGTATTGTGGGTTGTTCTGTGCTTGTCGTGACTCGATGACGGGTGTGGTGCAGGTTTGGAGGTTGGTACCTTTATTCAGCGATGTGTGGTGTAGATTTGTGTAGGCACGAGTTTGTTTGCAGGATTATTTCATATCGGAGAGCGGCGGTTCGTGGGATGTAGTGTGTTACATTGTGGAACGTTTGCTTGATAGTAAGTTTGTGAATTTGATTTTTGGGTGGTGCATGTTTGGTAGGTTTTCGTTTCGAAACCTAAAGGTTGACTTCTTTGGTGGTTTGCT
>VFSE01000102.1:0-38251 GCA_010157825.1 Vickermania ingenoplastis | reverse complement strand
CAAGCATTCCGGTAGTATGTGAATCCTACCATACCCTTAAAACATTAATTGGTCAGATATACCAAAACAAATACAAGCATTAAGTAAACCACAGTGTCGTGTACACTAAACGACCCACCCCAACCAACCAGCAATTCACAGGAAACCAACCATATCACAAAATGTGAACGTCGTAAACATGAACATCCATCCATACTACAAACATTCACCCACAAATTTCACAAAGTCCATAAAATCACCAGAAACTACCGAAATCCGCCAATCCACCAATCGCACACTATCAGTAAACCAGTAAATTCATGCCCACACAAACTTGTCAAACCCTCAAACAAGCTCCACAACCAAAATTAGACAACAATCACAATCACCCACCACCACCAAGCACATAGCTATTATTCAGCTCAAGTGATCAATTTCACCGTATCTACACAATACGCAAACCGGCAACCTACCCAAATCAAAGTACAGCATAAATTCAGCAACATCCACTGGAAAACATAAAACATATAACGCATTCACTATCAATTTACGAAATCTACCACAATACCTCAGAACAGCACCCCACAAGTTAAACCACGAAATCTGCCAAAGAAACCATTAACACATCAAAGTAGCCTCCAACCACTCATAGCGCGTAACACAAACTGCCCAGCAGATCATCATCGTAATCATGCAACATCACGTCAAACTTAAATGGCAATAGATGCAACACAACACTAAAAACTACACAATTTCATCCAAGTTAAAAACTGTCAAAACACTCAATCAAGCAGCATCGAGTCTCACAAAGCTTAAACGCATCACACCCCAAGTTCAAGCAGTGCATCCGCCAACATCACACCAAAATCCGAAGTACTTAACAGCACACCCATCCGCACCAAGCACCCACACTCCGAAAGCAATCTAAATCCCACAACATTAAACCTACGCTCCATCACCTAAACGCTCAGCAACACCCCTACAAGTCTCCCACTCATAAAATAATCAATCACAATTACAAGCACTCCAGCCATACGTCTAAGCATTAGAACCAATCTACATCAACAACTTCACAGGTAGCCCAACAAGTATTAATACACAATAAATAGACGCAAACAAAACAGACCCTCGGTAGCAATCATACCACAAAAGGCAAAGTCAAACGGACAATCACCACACACCGTACAAAATAAATGATATTATTAACCACACCATTAAAAACAACTCAAGTAAGCTCCAAATTATAGGCAACGTCCATCAACCTATTTATTACCCACGAGCACACAATTTCGCAGCACCCACATAAAGACAACCAAATATGCACGCAACAAATCTCGAAGATTACGCAGTGCTCACCAACCAAGCACCTATCAGTCTATCAACCCAAACCTAAGTCGCTCAAATAAGTACTATGACGCACACAATCAATACAATAATAATAACTAAATCCACAAAGCAACTACCGCACTCAACCTACACGCATCACAAATTAGAGTAACACGCACTTCACAAACTAAGTATAACGCAAAATCCTTGAGCACTGCATCTGTACACAACCGCTCAGGCACGCCAACCCAACAAGTTTAACATGCTAAATACAACCAACATTAAGACTTGAGCAAGCAACCCATCACAAAACCCCACTCCACACAAGTTTAACTGGTATAAGCCTAATATCTATAATTAAGCACCCCACATGCAACTCCCAATCGAACACAAATCAATCAGAAACACAACACAAATTCAACACCCACACCTACCTACAAGCCCTAACCATAAACGCATCACCTTCACAAATCAGAAATTAGAAAACACTAAAAGTAAAACCTGAAGCATCTATGCTCGTTCAAAACTCTCGCAGGTCACGGTCACTACTGCCAAAATAGAGAAACACCCAAAAGAACAGGAGCAATAAACCCTAAAATGTCGGATCCTGCGTCGACATCCCCTATCCAGCAACGCTCAATCCCGGTACACAATTGCATACACCTCCGCACAGCAACGCAGTGTAACAATTACCCACAATACTCATCGTGCAGAAATCCAATCCACCATCGTAACGTCCTCTAGCAAACACCCGGAATCTTTCTACTCTATAAGTATTGTAAACCTTAGCTTGTGTTACAACACTCCAGCTAAACACCCTACCAGCACAGTTCACAAGCCCGTAATCAGCACTCCTACACGGCGAGTAACCATCAGAATATATCATTCTAAAACATTCAAAACACCATCTATCGACTCACATATAGTGGTAAATCGCAACTACCGATCGGCGGAAGTTCAACACCCTCACTACCGCATTAAACCAAAACACACCTTGCACAAACCATTCCAGAAGCCACGGCCACAATACCCAACGGCGTTTACTACGGCAGCGATCCTGCAGCTACGCCATACGCAAATCCCAGTTTATAACATCCCCCACGGCACGGCACCCTAAGCAAAACACTGCACCCGCAAACGCCTCGTAAACGCACAGCGCACAACAGCATGCAAACCACGCAACACCCGGATGTCCACACCCACAAATTGCAAAACCTCCTACCCAACCTAAAGTCATCTGGCACTGCAGCAAGTCCGACATGCGCACCAAACAGTACAGTAATCTCAATAAAGTCAAAAACTACACTCAAACACCAGTCCACGAAAAACCTCGCCGCACGCAAACCCAAGCTACACGCCAAACCCAGTCCTGAAGCCAAATGTACCTATATTATATCAACCTCCACCAATCAATTCTACCGCGGCAACGCGTGCAAAACTGCAAAACTACCCGAAACCTAAATATCCACCAAAATTAGGGTAAATGAACAATCTGCTGCATCACGCAACCAGTAAAACGCACATTATAAAGCCACCAGACACATATAGGCCGACCCTCACACTACACGCCATGCTCGCAATCACCAACCCAGCAAAGCACACAAGTACCCGCCCAACGCCATATACTAGTGCATCCGCAGAGTCAAAATAAGCAGCATCCAGCCACCACTCAGTCAAAGCACCAACCTAGGCATCACACGCCAAAACGTCAATTCAAGCCCAAACCTGAGTGCACCTCACAATAAGCCTCTAGAAAACAAAACCCAAAATCTGAAGCACCACAAAGCAACTAAAATAGAACATACCAAAACGTAGGCAAACCGGAAAGTCAAACTGCGAGGTTGATACTATACCCCAAGCCCAAATCACTAAATTCAAAACTCACGAAAAGCGTACCACCATACTATATTATATCAACCCTCCACTAGACAATTCTACCGTGGCAACTCGCCAAAACCGCAAAACTACCTGAAACCTAAATATTCACCAAAATTAAGGCAAATGAGCAATATGCTACAGCACACAGCCAGGAAAACACACGTTATAAAGCCGCACCAGCTGCATCCAGACCGACAACCAACCTACATAATATACTAACAGTCAGTATCCCTCAGCAAATTGCACAACGGTCCCTGCGCAGCACCATATGCCAGTATGCCCACAAAACCAAAAATCAGCAGCCTCCAAATGTCAGCTCAGTCGCAGCAGCCAAACCTAGAAACTACACGCCAAAACGCCAATCCAAGCCCAAACCTGAGGGAGGCGCAATATGCCTCAAGAAAGCGACCCAGAACCCGAAGCACCACAAAGTAACTAAAATAGAACACAACAAAACATAGGCGAAACCCGGAAAACACAACTGTGAGGTAGCTACTATACCCCAAGCCCAAAACGCTAAACTTCAAAACGCACGAAAAACGTACCCATACTATATTATATCAACCCTCCACCAGCCGTTTCTAGCGCGGCGCAACCCACAAAACCGCAAAAGTCTGCCCGTAAGCCAAATTTACAGCAAAATACAGGAAACAAGGGATCCTCCATCTACACAGCCCACCACCAGTATAATGCCTCAGGCAACCACGGCCGAAATCTCAGCCCGTGGTAGCCCACGGAAATGTGAGACACAACCTGCCAAACTAGCACAGCACTCACAACAACTTGCCTCGCACACCCACCCTCAAACCCGCAAAACTAGCAAATCCCCGCAACGTACAAAAGCCAAATCCACCAACAACGCACCACACAGGCCTACAATCACAAAGCGAAGAATCCCAATCTAACCACAAAACTAAAATCTAGAAACATTGAACTAAGGTACATCATAAACGTAGACACAATCTAAAAATCACACCTCGCCCAAAAAGTTCTACACATCAGTAAATATCAAACCCAAAGCAACACAAAACTAGCAAACACCAAAATACAGCCCAAACCATCCACAAAGCTCAACTCAAAGTTAATACGTAATCCAGCTGATCCGAACACAAGCATTCAGAATCCAAACTCAAGAGATCATCTACCCACATCGCCGCAACGTCACCAACCCAGAAACCTACATTAGGGACAGCCCACAAGCCACCCAAAATCAAGCCACCAATTCACACTGAATCTAGTTAACCACAAAACCAAATCTCCTGGTGCATCACACAATCACCAAAAGCGTAACTTTAACCGCTTAAAACGTCAGGCAAAAACGCACAGTTTCCAGTAAAGTCCCATTGCTACTGCACACCCCAAAGCAGGAGCGCAAAACCCTAACAACCGGCTAAGCGTAACAAAAATACAGGCATATTTTATGTCGTGCCACCCAAAATAACCAAAATTTGTACAGAAATCACTTGCCTGTAAAGTATGTCAACACCAACGCATCCTGTCAATAAACAACCTGATCAAACCACTATCTACCGCCAGAAACCTATAATAAACTATAACTTCCACAGTAGTCAAACATTTCGGAGTTAAAAAACACACACATTAGCACTGTGGAGACACCACAACACGCATCCACAGAAACTGTAATAATCGCAAGCTCAAACATACCGCTAAAAATTGTAGCCTACACGACATCACACTCTCTGTACATAAAAGTATCGAAAGCCAACCAAGTCGGAAGTATCCACACTGCCGTTAAATACAAGTGGTAACCAACCACAAGCATGTCAACCTATACAAACCAGCACCGTCAAAACCTACTCACTCACAAAACACAAAAGTTAAATCGCAAATCCAAATATTAAGCATGCAATGATAAACAACCCGTTACAACTGGGTATACAACCCAGTGCGGCATATCAAACAACAGTAAACACTAAACGTGTCCACCAGTCAATCACCACACAAGCTCGATGGCACAAAGCACCCCAAAGCAACACCACCGTGTAAGTTAAACGCAAGAGCCAAGGGGGGTCACACCTATACTAGGCACCAACAAAGAAAACTTACACTTACACATTCTGCACCAGGTATTAAAACAATAATGGTAACACTGCAGACACAACCCACAATAGTAAAATCAGCAAACTACCATGCAGATCATAAACACAATCCCAGCACAACAAAGTACCTAAAGCACCCGCCTAAGCCTCGCATTAAAGTCAGCCACCAAAGTCAACAGCTATACCAGCAATTTGCAATATTCACAAATCAAATCTTCATTTACAACACACAAGCTGCGCAAGAAAGTAACAGCAATGTAAACACAAAAACAGCCTGCAACAATTCTACAATACTGACAAAATGAATACATAAAACCAAACTACAAATGTTCATCCAACTAAGTCACCCACCAAGCAACTCAATCTAACCTATAACAATAAAAATACATGGAAGTCTTTAACCTAACAATGAAACTTACGTAACATAACGATTGTCATCCCTACAAACAAAACCCACAAGTCACAATAACCCTCAAAAGAATCACAACAAGCACCACTATCGAAAAAAACACACAACACAATCATTTTAAAACCTACAATCAATCTCCTACACCCATCAGTTTCAAAAGTAACTACTATCCAAGCAACAAACTGTAACAACCCATCAAGCAAGTTAAAACAACCATACACCCATGTACCATAAGGCACCCCACCACTAACTGCCAGCAAAGGCATAAGTAACCATCAACCTAAACTACAAGCTAAAAGTTGCGGAAACACCAAAACAATCATTTTAAAGTCACCAAATTTCATCAGTGCTTATCAATAGGATCAACGTAAAATAACAACACAAGCAACTCGCAATATGACCCATGCATCCAACTGCATGCCCATAACCACAATGCACAACCTAATCTCAAACCAAAGTATCCTCATAGTCAAAATACTAAAACTCTAACGTTCCTACATCTTTATTACGAAAGCATAAAACAACTGCAAATTAAACATGTAATAAAACTCAAGCATTAAACCTGGCCCCACAGAATCTAACCAATGAAATGCAAGTAATACACAGCCACATACGCGGGTCGCAACAAAGTACACACAAAAAGCAAATCCAAACGTGTAGCAAACAACCAAACTAACAAGGTTAAATATCAGAATACATAGCCCATCATGCACCAAACCAAACGTACCCACACATGCAAGGAACGCCTCACACCGTTAATCAAGGTAGTTGGCCAATCATGATCACAAATAGCTAAAAGCAAACAGGTAAGCCGCAAACTCCAAACTCGCAATCCAAATCTAGTAAACACGTAACTCATATCCACCACAAAAGTCTGTGAAAAAGTAAACTACATCTATCCTACGCAATGCCCTAAAAGCACCGCTCAAACAGGGAACACAGCCACAACAAATCATCAAACACGAATTAATCCTAACGTTTGTAAAACATTGTCCAACTATTGCAATATTCAAACCTAGCAAACATACCCTGAGAAACATAATACATTCTGAAACAATATATGGTATATACAACACAAATCGCGTAAACGTAATGCAAAGCAAACTAACTTAGCATCAGCCCGCAACCACTCTAACAAAGATAACAACACAAACCTGATATAACCAACTACTGCCACAACATCAATTATGCGCAACATCGCAGCACAACATAAGTAACTAAAAGCTAAACATCCACACCGCAAACAAACACACACAAATCTTTAACTTAAAAGCAGTGCAACACAAGCCTCCATCCAGAAGCTTAAACAAACCACAAAAATGCAGCACAAATTTCAGCAACACAAATAAATACAAACGAAACCCAACAAAACATAATACTATATCGAATCACAGTCAGCAGCTAAAACCCTAACAATCACGCCACATAATACAGCCTCCCCATAATCATCGGAAGTAAACGCAACAATATGCACTCATGTAAAACCCAACAACCACTTATAGCACGCCATATAACATCCACAGGAAGTCAATAACTTTTGCAAGAAGTATGTAGCGCATAGAAACCCATCCAACGTAAAACCCCTATGACTATTCTGTAATACCAAAGAATCACCTTATAGCATCAAAGTTATTACCGGCACTATGCATTTTAGATCTGTAAAACACAATTTAACAGCAATTATGCTAGCAGCAACATCAAGCTTATAAACTCCCGTTAACTAAACCACTTCACCAGCAAACTTCCCAAGAAACTAAACAGCTGGTAGCCACAACATAACAGCCTGCTGCACACCTACCATCTAAATCCCAACAAAAGCACAAGAAATGTGGTTCATAAAGCAAAATAGGTATTTGCAAAGACATAAATAACACGAATCACATCAGTCTGAACCTTCAAAACTCACAACTACATAGGCCAATCCACCACAACACGCAGATAAGTAACCGGAACTTTCACGTTTCCCAAGCCGAACACCGCCAGTATCAACCTACAAACTTTCATAGTAACTCTGGCCTACACAAAACAAATAAAATCCATAGTTACTCAAATTAAGTTCAATGTAGTAACTGCGTTTACCATACATTTACAAACCACAAATTCAGAGTAACACCAACATTCTTTCCCACAAATTATTAATCATCAACTAAAAGCAAATATAGATATTGCAAACACAACCCAAGTCAAACATATTCACCCAAATTAGTAAACCAAACAAATCACAGAAGCTACAAACAGCATGCGAACTTTTGGTAGCCCAAAGCACTACCCATAACGTAAATTAAATTCACCAACGCTAAAACAATCCAAATGAAAATAAACAAATCTATAGCCACTGTAATATCAAAAATAACAAAAAGAATAAAAACACTATTACTTGCACTTACACTTAAATTTAATAAATAAACATGAATTCACAACACAGTAACCTAGTAACCACTAACTAAATCATCACTATTAATTACAAAATACCAGCAGCAAGTAAATTCGTCCCTAAACGCATAACAAGCAGTAAAACCACAATGTAATAGCCGTTAACAAACTAAATATTCCCGTCGCATCTCATCAGCATACGTCCTCAAAATACAACGACCAGCCCAACAGTCAACACAGCCACCAAATACTCACGACCTATACACCACCTATACCGAACCAAAATTAACCAGCATCACGGCAAGCCCACAAACAGAAACAACACCTAATAAACAATAAACCCATTACATACCTAAACTCGAAACACGTGTAGTGTTGAAAGCTTTCATACTTTAAACATACATTACAAGTAAAGTCCCAACAAAACCAGTACTAACCCCAAGCAACTTGCACCAACACAACACAACTACCAATAATTAAACGTGAATCACAAAGTACAAACACTAAAACTGCAAACCACACTCAAGTAAAAGTAACACATAACAACATATTTAAACAACATTCGTAAAGTAAATCAATTTCAAACATCACAATTAACTAACCATGTAATAATATCAAACACTTCACATGCAAACAACACTATTACAGTACATTCAGTTTAATGCAGTACATACAATTAAGTTACAACTGCGAGCAAACACAATATAAAGTGTGAAAATACGTAACACATCGCATAATACACAAACTCAACCATTTAAAATTACAAATTTCACAGTACATAATATACACCAAATCCACCAGCAACACTAAAATACAATTAATGACATCTAGTCAAAGCAAAGTACCAATCTGCATGGCAACGCAACTGATCTAATCACCACATCTAACCAAAACGTAAACTACGAGTCACAGCACACAAAGATACCCACCTAGATAAAATTAAAAACCCACTGCCCGCTGTAGCACCATCAAACCTATTCAATCCACGCGCGCACGCATGTAAAACTTAAAACAAACACAATTAACTACCACAAGTCCTGAATACAAATCGTATTGCAACAGACAACAGCACAAGCGTAAATTATGAATTAGTTCAAACGAAAGCACATCAAAACACCTCGCACAACCTCCGGCAATAAACCTGATCACCGTAACTGAGACTACTTAAAACTTAAATACATGTATCGCCTCACAAGCAACACTCAAGCTCAAAGACAACAATACAGCCCCAAGTATAATTAAAATATACATCCCCAATCAAACTAAAACCCACCAGCTATAGCCTCACAAGCAGCTTTAACAATGAAAATTTTAAGTACTCACGGTATAAACTCAAAATACAAATCAACACACTCCACCCAGGAAATAATGAAACAATCGCCTACAAGCGATAGAACACACAGCAATAAACAAAACCCACCTCAACGGAGTACCACAACGTCCGAAACAAAATAATGCAAACCCAGAAGCGCAAACATAATCAGCAACCCTCGCAAATCGTCAAACGTAAACACCATGACACCTAGTATATACATCCACAAAGCCAACGTTTACATAAACAACCACAAATAACCTCCGTAAACTTAACATCACAAAGCGGCAACCATAATGTACATAAACTGGTGTAAGCAGCGTGGCTCCCGCTAACCAACCTAAAGCAGTGCTAATCAAAACTCTTGCAAAGCATCAAACACCACACGACATTACAAAAATCTCGTGCCACTAATCACGTTCACAGAAAACACACAATCATAAAGTACAAATTACGTTTACCATCAATAAATATACGTTAAAATGTAAACCATCAATCAATCTTATCTCAAATGTTTACATTAATACTCAACATGATAACAGTAAACTACCCAAATACTAGGTTACAAAATCCAAAACACAAATGTATCGCATGTGCCTCTAAAACCGTAAAGTCCTAAATCCGGCAAAACACAAAATATCGTCAATGCATCAAACCTTTCCCTCGCCACACTAACATACAACCACTCACAGCAGAAACTAAAGCCTACTCAATGCGTTTAACACCATCATCAAGCAATCAGTTAAAATAAAATCGGAGCTAATAAACCTACACTCATAATGCACACTCCCTGCATCTAATACATGCCCAGTCCTAAACGCACTAAGAAGCACCCAGTTGCCCATCAAGCCACACAATAGCCCATCAGTAAATCCAATCATGCGCAACCAACACCGAAACATGGTGTACAGCTCAACAATCTATAACGCGTACGTTACTCATGAACATTTAAACACCTAAAACACAAACACAAACACGCAAACGAAATTACTAACCCACGGCATTATGCACAAGTAATCTGTAAAGTCAACGTGTCAGTACGCCGACATTTATAACACTTCAGTGCTTGGTAAAACTATACACAGAAGTATTCAAAAAGCGGTTTAAAGTCGACCCCAAACCTTACGCGATAAGTACCCGAAAACACGCTGTGTGATTCCTACCCCACAAATAAGCAACAAACTATAAAACCACAACCAAAAAGCATCGTCAGCAAACATTACACATACAGCAGCCACTTCACCATTCTATAGCCACAAATAAGCATTAAAATACAAAACATTCAAAAGCAAACTATAACCCCACACAAAATCCGCTAAATCATAGGTATCCACACGCAATCATTGGCCACAACATTAATCACTAAATAGTCCGCAACTATGAATCTACAACACGTTGTATATACCTTTACGGGACCCATCGCAAAGCATCAATCCCGCAAGCCGCAACAATCGACACGCTAATCACACAGAATAAATGAATATACAGGTGAATGTTTCGAAACCACAAATCAACGCTTGTGCATCTATTGTTCGGCTATCAAACATCCAACTATACAACACCTACACATAAAACGACAACTGCTAACCCAAACCAACCTCATAGCCTAACCAACAGCCAAACAGCATCACACAAAGTACCAACACATACACAATATTAATTCCTCACACACCCGCAAGGCATCACAACCCACATTATTGTCTCAGCAACCCCACCTCACTAAACCCACATATCACAAGCCCAGACAACACGATGTCCAAATTACAAAGCATGATTTTAAGCAAAAGCAGCAGTAACTGGATTCACAAAACCAATACGCGCCCACAAAATCAAACAACATTCACGCAGCATCCGCGTTCCCACGTAAAATACAAAGTATTCACAAATCTGAACACCCAACTTACAACAACTTGCCGGTGCACAACTAGTCATCTAAAGTGCACATAAACGGTAATCCACCTCCCATCGAAAGCACCAAAATAACAATATCTTATAACCCGCACCACACGCCACGTAACCAAATACTCGAACTAAGGTTACGCAAACATTAAATTCTCGTAACCCTAACTCACACACCAGCCTTTAATCACAACTACCAACCAATCTAAAATAACAGGCCCCACAAGCACAAAAATCCAGCACAACTCCCAAGCTGCCACAAAACAATCTGTAAGTCATACAATTCCAAACACCCTGGCCCAAACCTAACACAATCGCAACCCATATAGCAAACTTTCAACCTGCATGGCGTAATCTACATTCACAAATAAACAATTCTCAAAGTCTAAAACTTTTGCAAGTAACACAATCACTACATCACTACACAACTAGTTTAACACGCTTCCATCAAACCGTACGCAAGTAATTAAAGCAATCCTAAAGCTCCATATAATACATATAATGCAACATGCACCAAAAGCAATCAGCGAACTCTCAAGCTTGCAGCATTACGCGGCTACATAATTGCCGGTTAATAGCCTCATATAGCAAACAACATAGCCGTCTTTCAGAACAAAGCTATTTAAAGCAATGCCTACACATATACCCGACTACCCACAATGTGTAGCTCACCGCCATAACGTGTAATTAATACAAACACAACGCAAGTAAAGTAACCCCACAATCGCGCAAGCCAATCATAAAGACCCACACAACATCAAACAAGCAACCAATGAGGCAACCTTAGAAACCAAAGTAATCCATCCCAACCCTAAAACGCTTTTCATCAGCAGTAAAATTAACAAAAACACTCATGCAGTATAACTAACAGGAATCATACTCTATCGACGGCCAATCTATACGCAAAGCAAAGCAAACACGCAATCAACTGATCAAGTAACACCCCACATCTGCAGTCGAAAGCAACCTAACCTCAGTCTCGCATCGGAAAACAAAGCCCGATCTGCACCCTGCCACAACGATCAGGAACATAAGCATGCATACTAAACCAACCCCCACAGTTGTCTCCCAAAAACTCGAAATATCTGCAAGCCAGACCCACATACACCAAACAATCACACTAATCGCAGCAAATCCAACTTCACAAAGGTAACAATTACGCCGAATCTTAAAATCAATCAACACGTAGTTAATCACACAAACAGCATAGCCACCCAAATCTGAACAACACCTACAGCCAACAAGTTAAACGATTCACACTTCTGAGGACACAACTCGCACAGTTAGCCAGAAGAGCATATTATACCCGCAAACACATCAGCAATAAAAAATCTAATCCCATAATAACAAATTTAGCGTGTTAAACACCAACACAACACCCCTGAACCCTAACACTTCACGATCACCCAAATTCAAACCCAAATATTCATCCTGCAAACCCTCACCATACTAGTACACAATCTTACCAGGTACCTCGCATGCCGCAACAATTCCGGCCTAAAACCAAAGTACACCGGGATACATACCACCTTCAGCGTTGTCCCTAAGAAACATCACGACAAAGTACAAACTCATGAAGCAAATTCAAAATAAATGAAATGGCACCTCCCACACACCCCTCACTGCCGGTTACCCTGGAAAGCCACCTCCCAAATGCAACAATAGACACGCCCTCCCGCACGGTCTATATCCCAAAACCAGCAGCCAAGCGTAGGAAATAAACCTCTAACCGCAAGCCACAATGACAGCCAAACCATGCCTGCAAGGAAGCTACTAAACCTAACAATCACACAAAAGCAACGTTAGCCACACCAAGTAGAACTGCCCCAAAGCAACTACAACACACAAGCAGATATCCAGCATTTACCATTCCTAGCAAACACAACGCACCCGAAACCTCCCGAATAACATATGAACCCACACGACGTAACAGTTAGCAGCCAGCACAAATTATCAGCCACACACAATCCCGCAATTAAAGCCAGCAACGCTCCCCCCTCCAAATCTTAAAATCTCAACCAATCCAAGCACACAACCCGCAGTGGTGTCACACTAATCTACCCAAAATACCAAACGCACATCCACAATCGTACCTATGAAGGTACAAGCCAAATTAGTATACAGGGCTGCAGCACCCATCGCCTATATTATATCAACCCTCCACCAAGCAAGCTCACCGAGGCAGCTACTAAAGCCCTCCATGTATCATACCCAGGGCTAAAGTCAATCCACGGCAAAATGAAAGCATATTAGCAAATTATCCCAAACCGCACAAAACAACAACATGTAAAACACGCAACCTCCAAAACCACCTTCCGTGAACAAGCAACTGCAGTCACCTCTAACCGTGCATTTCAAGAGAATAACCACCAGTAACCTCACAAATCCAGCGCCGCAACAGGAAACGCTCCACCAACTATTCCCTTTGGCAAGCCAACAATTTACACCTAGACTATACAGTTCCCACCAGGTATTCGCACCAGAACGGCGTCTAAATCCACCACCTCCACATACCTCGCACCTCGGCAAAACCGAAATCTGAGGCAAATTGGAAGTATTCTAGTAAATTACCCGCAAATCCACGCAACTCACAACCCTCACAAACACCAAAATCCACCAACCTGATGTCGAAACAGAATGACCAGTCACAGCCGCCAAGCATCCTGAGTGCAAAGTCAGCATAACAACCAAAACACCAATTCCGCAACAGAAAACCCACTCCAACGAGTATCCGCCTGTGGCAAATCAGCAATTTACACTATATTATATCAACCCTCCACCAACCAGTTCTACCGAGGCAGCTACTAAAATTTCCACCTCCTTGCACTCCAGACCCAAAGTTAAACTCAAATCCGTGGCAAATTGAAAGTATGCTAGCAAATTACCCTCAAATTCCCCAGGAACAAAACGCAAAAGCACACAAACCCCAAAAACCCACCATTGTGGCAAACATGCCGACTCAGTCACATCTAACCATACGTATCAAGCGCAATCGCCAACATACCCCACAAGCACGCATTCCGCAACAGAAAACCAGCGCCACCACTTGTCCACCTTTGTCAAATCAACAATTTCCACCTATATTATTCCCAACTTCCAACAATCCTTCGCGCCAAGGTGCCTCATAAAATGTACCTCAACACATCATAATCAGCGAAAAGCAAAATCCAAGGCAAAATGAAAGTGTTCGAGTAAATTACACGAAAACTCCGCAAAGCAAACGCGCAAACCCACAAACCCCAAAATCCAACAATTGCATGCAGCCACATGCTGACACAGGTACATCTAAACAAGCCTTCTAACCGCAAGTTATCAGTAAGCACACAAACGACATTCCACAACAGAAACCCACGTCAGCAAATATCCACCTTTAGCAAATCAACAGTTTATACCTATATTATATCAACCCTCCACCAACTAGTTCTACCGAGGCAGCTGCCAAATCACCCATCACATGCACCATCCCCAGGCTAAGCAAAATTCCCGCCAAATTGAGGTACTCCTGCAAAATCGTCCGCAAGTGTACTTGTATCAAAGCACACCAGCTCTAAACCCAAAACCCGCCAAACTAACACCCAATTTGTCAGCGCAACCACATATAGCCACTGTGTACGTAAAAGTCACCAAGAAGCAAAGCAACAATTTCCAAGCATAAAACCATTACAGCATAAACGCCTTCAGCAATCAACAATTCGCACACGCTTTATATAAACCCCAGAAAGTCCGCAACCACAACCTCCAAATACATCGAAAAGCAGGTAAACTCACGGCGTCGCACAGCGCAAGTACCCAAAGCCCTACGGTCACCAATGAAACGCAACCAAAACCATAACGACAACACCTAAATTCAAAAGTCGTTGCAGAGCATTGCTAATCCCAGGCAACAAAGCATCACTAAATAATAACCCATCAACAAGCAGTTGCTATCAAAGAAGCAACAAATAAAACCAACCAGTTAACTGAAGCACTATTGCAAGAATGTAACAAAACAGTCCGTGGAAAATTCCAAAATACAGCCATAAACAAACCAACAAGCACTCAGCAACAAACACAAGAACCTACTATACATTATATTAGCACAGCATCACGTAGCTAACCCTCGAATCAAACCCAACTCAGCGCGCTTCACACAAAACACCCCAGCAAGTACAAGACAACTGTCAAGACCACAACAATAGCCAAGAATACGCTCACTAATAGGGGCAGGCGCAGCAGCAGCCTTTAGCAAAGTCTCTCCGTAGCACCACACCCTCAATCAGCAATCATAAACCGCAATTGGCCAGCACCGCCACCTAGAAATCACGCACACCAAACCTTAAGGAAGCCAAACAACTGTATCCTATTGCAAAACAGACCAACTAAATCCATAACATCACAACACACGAACACAAAACAATCTATGACAAGCACCCGCAAGCCACCCACCCATACAATCATCAAATGGCCAACAATTGCCTAGTAGCCCTAGCTAACAACCACATTCACATCGCAAACCATTGGCGACTACCGCAAACCCTAAAGTAGTTAGCTCCAAACATCTTCTTAAAAGCACACGTAAGTGGCATAAAATACCTCCTACCAACCAACTACACACGGTTCAACAATCAAACCTACTAATAAACAGATAATACAAAACCTAGCGAAACCTCCACAAAAATCCCCAAACGTTAGTGTGCTGTGCGCCGTAGTCAACCACTACAACTGCACCAGCAAGCAAAGGCAAATCACAAACTCTCACACACAAAAAGTGATCAACAAACCGCCACAACCTCAAGTCTCGCCAATAAATCGTGAACGCCCAAATCCAGAAAACCAATATCTGCCCACAAGACTCTCCGCACGCGAGCTACAATATATCCGCCGCACCAAACATCAAGCACAACAGCCAAATCTTAACCTAACTTGGGCCAACTAGGGCTTAACGAAAACCTAAACTCATAGCAAAGTCATCAACCACTAACCCCACAACTCAAAGCATCAACAAACCAAATGCAATCAGCGACATCAAGACCAGTAAGCGCGCAAACCTAAAGGTCCACCCGTCAAACAATGCATCAAGTAAACCAATAAAAGCGCCCAAACTTCTAAATCAGTCCGGAACTCACGTCTCAAGAAACTCAAACATGCTAACAAAATCTCCACCAATCTAAGCAGTAATAAAACCACAGATCAAAACTTCGCAATATAAGCAATGTATATTAAACTTAAACGAAACGAAAACTAACACAACAGCGTTCATCACAAATAACACACCACCAGCTACAACTGCAAACATACATAAGCATAGGTTACACCTCACCGTACACAATGGGAACAACTAATCAACATGAATCAAATTCAACGAAAGTAACGCACCATAAAACATTAACCCACCGCCTAATTACGCCGCAACCACCTGGCAGTAAACGTCAACCAAACAAGTACCACACAAGCAACATAACGGAACAACAAACTCTGCAAGCGAATACCACACCAAACTTCTGAATGATGCAACCCTCACGTAGTAACAACCCCAATGTAAAATATCTGCCGCAGCCTGTAGCACTAAACACATATATACACGGACTAGTTTCTGAAAGCACATACCGCATGCTACGTCCAACAATTATTCATGCCACATCCAAAGTAACTAAAAACCACACACAAGCATAGAGTCGAATTAACACATCCTACACGACATCCCAACCCCGTTAGGTACAACACAACTCACAACGCGTGTGTCACGCAAACCATACAATTCAAATCTAACTTACCGAGTAAACTCCCCAACGCTGACTAAAGGACAAGTCCTACCAATAGCATTCATACAAAGTTACGGTATACCAAAGAACAAATTCCTGACAATGCCAAAGCCCTGCCCACCCACCATGCAGTTCAAGTATAAAGCATCAACACAACGCACAGCTGAGTGCAAGCAAACCAAAATAAGTTGTGTCATTCAAACAGCTACAATATCATAACAGAACACCCCATGCAAACACACTATCAATTATTCCCACAGCAGCATAAACAATCTGGAAATCAGACACGACTTAACACGGTATTGTACCAAAACATGCAACACTTAAAAGTAAACCATTTCGCATTATAAGCACAAGCAAACAACACACAAGTATGCCGCCAAGCACACTAATAACGTTATTCCAAGCACAACTCATAGTCAAGTCAACACACTAATCAGCTATAAATAACCAGCACCCACATCTTGGCAACAAATCTTAAAACCGCGTTACACAATACTCAAGCCCACGAAAATCACAGTCAATGCATAGTAACTCTGGCACCATCAAAGCAACCTAATAATTACGCAAATTCGCGTTATTAGCATACACACTCGTAAAGCAACACCTACGCAAACCAAACAACCAGTAAACCTGCTTCACTTGCAGTGAGCACAAATCACCTGCATGCACCCACAGCTACTAATACAACCTAAATAACCAAATCTCAAAGGGGCACACTCAGCCAAAGTAAACTATGTAACTACACCAACCAAAACTCACGTAAATCACTATAACATTGCAACGGCAAATAAAGACACACCCATCAAGAAATTTTATCAAATCCCACCATTTCACAAGCAAACAACACTACACAAGAACATTGGATCACCACAACCCACCGCAACCGAACCCATGTCAAATACAACACAAACAGAAACGCAACAACACCATCAAAACCAACCTACAAACGAGCACTAAAAGTAATTCTTGACACCCTAAACCTTGTGCAATTAACACGGTAATCTCACCAAGTAAGTAGCACCAATATTTACAATCACAGCAAAGCAACAAACCGTCCTTAAGCACTTCACTAGCACAAAGTGCACACCACTAACACAAACCATTATGTGGTACAAAACCAATCTTCCCTAAATTAAAGGCCTACAAACCAACACCTCACAGCAATGCAAATCAAACATCACACACTACAACTAAGTCAAGTAATAATGCACAACGTAATGATGAACAATGCTATTACAACTAATCGCTAATGTGTCTATGCAAATAAAAAGAACCCTAAAAGTACAAGTATCCACCCAACCACTCCCAAATCAGCAACACTCAAGCGCATCCACCAAGGAATGATAAAAATCTCATACCATAACACCTACGAAAGATCATCATATAGCAACCAAACCACAAAAGTAAATACTGGCAGAAATCACAATAAAATCACAAACTCAACGTAACATTGCCGTTGTCGGTTGCGTTTGCATCATCAATAGTTAACAAACAACATCATGCAATAATTAAAATCACCATCTACACCCCCACATTAAACCATTCACCACCGACAAGCAATGTATTAAGCAGAGCAAGTAATGTACCCTAAACAATCGCCCGCACACTCAGTAACCCAACTTAAAACATAACAAACCAAATATCATCCCATAAAGCGTCAGCAACAAATTACAAACCAAACTGCGAACCACAAATATAGTCTGCACTTTAAAATTAAACATTCGGCATAACCAACTAACTGCAAATCATATACATAAAATAAACATAAAATATCATAACCTGTAATAACCACAAATTAAAAAGCAAAGATACCTGCTATTACAATCAATCAATTAAATAAATAAACTTATAAGTCTAAACAATACTTGCAAAACCTCTTAACGTAACGTAAACCAAACAATCAACTACAATCATGCTCAGCAACGTATCCAACAAAATGCAACCAAAACCACAAGATATAGCCAACGAGCAAAAACCCAGAGGAACACAGGAATCCTGCAACTCGCTAATAGTATATCGTACCAGCTGCTAGCAATAATACACAAACAACACAATAACAGTCATTAAAACCTGCCAAACTATGGCGCCCCAAAAGCTTACCACAGAGTCCCTTAAGCCTACACAATTATCGACCAAACAAATAATCTGCAAGCAAACCCACAACAGTCCATCGACAGCCAATACCTGTAATATCCCTCCACAACCGAAAGTCACACGATAAGTCTTACACAGCATAACAAACCAACAACTAAGTTCTAACTAGGCTTTAATAAATGCTACACCACAAGAAAACAGTAAACTTTGTCCACAAACCAACAACCAAAAACACAACACATAAAATACAAATTTAAATAAGCACAAACACATCAACAGTGCACACACATTCCTGCATCACGTCAACCAGAATCTAATACCTATAACAATTATCCTTAAAAGCTTACAACGAAGCTCGCCAAACCAGGTTACCTCAACCAGACGCACACCGGTAACACAACAAGCCAAAGCACGCATAAAAGGCACAATCCTGCAAATCCTTCCACACCTATAACCCCTAACGCAACCTAATCTACACGCCTTCAGTAAGAATCGAAAGCATAACTTAGCGAATTGCAGGAGTCCTAGCACAAATACAATCAACTAATTAAACACTACACAATAAACACAAAATACACAGCCAGACTGCAGTCAATAACCAACTCCAACCGTTTCACATAACCTCAAAGGTGGTCTACCCTACAACGAAAAACTAACAAGTCATATAACAATTATTAAATACCAAAACAGTTTCACACAATCCATCAACAGCACTAAACCACAAAGTAATAAAAGCAAGCAGCACTAACAACATCACACAAAAAGAGGCAATCTACACCCACAGTAACTTTACAGCGAGCTTCAATGAAGGCTTGTGCACAACCTATAAGCTACACACGGTCATATAAAATCCATGCGCCCATAGTCCTCAACTACAGAACCACCCCACCTATAGTCACGAAAGCAGCAATAGCAACTAGTTAATCTAGCATGCGTCGACAGCACTCCTCTAAAACAACACAGTGCAACCATTATACACACTTATAACGTCACTAAAGTGCATGCAATTCTACGCAACACGCATTTCAATGCCGCATTCAAATCTACACAGCATCATGTATAAATAGCCTGAAAAATCATTCACACACCGTAACACCAAACTCATCATGTCGTCAAGCATTCACATAAAAGCAAAATAAATGCCAGTAATACACAATGCTCGAGAGTTGTCCCCACTGTCTCACAATGCACACCAGTATAATGGGATTAACTAAATCAACTCCCTCAGCCCAAACAGCAAACATGTCAAGTAAACATATAACAACTGATAATCTCTATCACCAGTTTCATCTTTGCAACGCACCATCCACTACTATTCCCACTAACCCACAAAGCCACTGACACACAAGAATCATAAGCATCTACCAACAACAGTCACCCAAGCACTACCTAATAAACCTCCACAAACCCGGAACTAGCAATGATCAACAACATTAACCGTAACAATTCAGCTGCAACTCAGTTCTTGCGTACTAATAACACATATCTCAAACAATAAAATTATCAGCCAAATACAACACCCCAAAACAAGTTACTACGAGCGCAACACCTACCACTCCACAAAGAGACCTAGCACCTCACAAAATAATACTCATCCTCAAAAGTTTATCACACCGGTCCTCCTAACCCTTCCTAGCAACATAATAACCACCAATATTTAACACATAACCAAACATTAAAATCACCTCCAGCACAAAGATCAATCGTTAACAAACCTTTGATTCAACCACCTCATAAGTAAAAGTTTGCCGGCAAAACACCATCCAACAGGCGTCAACAAGCAACAAATATCCACCACAAATAAAACCAACCACAAGCTACACTACTAAGTAACAGAAGTCCACAACGCACCAAAGCTTAAAAATCCAATTTAATTAACGTCAGCAACCAGCACAGCCCGAGCCACACCAACGTTACCGTAAACTAACAAATCATCCTGCTGTATAAATAACCAATATCAAAGCACGAAAATCGTCAACCTACAACAGTAACAAACAATCCACCACATCGTTAAGTCAAACAACACACTCATTCCCACAGTCAGCAAACCAAAATAAACAGCAACACCAATATACCAAACCTGACATCATACCATCCTGCCCAGATCAGAATAAAACACAGACAACCCACAACCCGTGTGCACCCCAGCGCAAACACAACTAACAAAAACATATATAATTCACAAACCCAAAGCATCACCTCCACACACAATCATTATAAGTACATATCACAAAACAAGTAAAAGTTTGCAACAATCGACACTTTAACGATCAATCTGCATACAAACACTAAATTTTATGCTAAATAGTAAGTTATTCAGTAACACAGAAAGGCATACTCAGAATGTACCAAATAAGCGTGCTTGTAAACCCAAATAAGCAGCTTGCTGAATAATCTGCCAATAATCACTATCCGCAACAACTGCCACTTTGAGAAGACAATTTAAAACAAATATTTAGTAACACTAATGTCAAATAATACCCTAACACATACGTTACATGGTTCGAACAGCCAATACACACAACGCAACAGTTCACTAACAAAGCACAAAACCACTAACTGTAATAACAAAATCCATAAAGCCATCAATGTTAACTATTACACCTACTAATCGAAAATCACAATACACCCAAAACAACCTATACAACACACGTATACTCCCAGCGCTAAATCACAAACACGCAACACCCTCACTACATTAAATAATCAATCTACTAAACACAATACAATACCTAAACCTAACTTAAGGCAAGTAGCCACAAACATCTCCACCAATAACGGTAAAGCCCATGAACTAGCATCAAAAGTTCACCACACAACTTAATAATAAATCTTACACTAGCAGTATACCCACCCGAAAGCAATATCAAGTAACATACAGAAGATTTACCCATAGTGTAAGAGTAATGAATCATAAAACCCATCAAACTAACCCACAATCCCCGAACTGTAAGGCAACTCCCATGCACACCAGCACACTTGCGTGCACTGCTACCACAACCAGCATCAGAAAGGTTACAACAGCAATCCCACAATCAACAATCCGGCGAAGGAAGTAATACCCAAATCCCATCCCAAGTGTAACACAATACAAGCCATTTAAACTATTCATACACGCGGAGCATTCCCAACAGGCGGATGCGAATCTTATAGAACAACAGCAGCGTAAACACACATTCAGTCTTACAAGCATTCCGGTAGTATGTGAATCCTACCATACCCTTAAAACATTAATTGGTCAGATATACTAACAAAACAAATACAAGCATTAAGTAAACCACAGTGTCGTGTACACTAAACGACCCACCCCAACCAACCAGCAATTCACAGGAAACCAACCATAACACAAAATGTGAACGTCGTAAACATGAACATCCATCCATACTACAAACATTCACCCACAAATTTCACAAAGTCCATAAAATCACCAGAAACTACCGAAATCCGCCAATCCACCAATCGCACACTATCAGTAAACCAGTAAATTCATGCCCACACAAACTTGTCAAACCCTCAAACAAGCTCCACAACCAAAATTAGACAACAATCACAATCACCCACCACCACCAAGCACATAGCTATTATTCAGCTCAAGTGATCAATTTCACCGTATCTACACAATACGCAAACCGGCAACCTACCCAAATCAAAGTACAGCATAAATTCAGCAACATCCACTGGAAAACATAAAACATATAACGCATTCACTATCAATTTACGAAATCTACCACAATACCTCAGAACAGCACCCCACAAGTTAAACCACGAAATCTGCCAAAGAAACCATTAACACATCAAAGTAGCCTCCAACCACTCATAGCGCGTAACACAAACTGCCCAGCAGATCATCATCGTAATCATGCAACATCACGTCAAACTTAAATGGCAATAGATGCAACACAACACTAAAAACTACACAATTTCATCCAAGTTAAAAACTGTCAAAACACTCAATCAAGCAGCATCGAGTCTCACAAAGCTTAAACGCATCACACCCCAAGTTCAAGCAGTGCATCCGCCAACATCACACCAAAATCCGAAGTACTTAACAGCACACCCATCCGCACCAAGCACCCACACTCCGAAAGCAATCTAAATCCCACAACATTAAACCTACGCTCCATCACCTAAACGCTCAGCAACACCCCCTACAAGTCTCCCACTCATAAAATAATCAATCACAATTACAAGCACTCCAGCCATACGTCTAAGCATTAGAACCAATCTACATCAACAACTTCACAGGTAGCCCAACAAGTATTAATACACAATAAATAGACGCAAACAAAACAGACCCTCGGTAGCAATCATACCACAAAAGGCAAAGTCAAACGGACAATCACCACACACCGTACAAAATAAATGATATTATTAACCACACCATTAAAAAACAACTCAAGTAAGCTCCAAATTATAGGCAACGTCCATCAACCTATTTATTACCCACGAGCACACAATTTCGCAGCACCCACATAAAGACAACCAAATATGCACGCAACAAATCTCGAAGATTACGCAGTGCTCACCAACCAAGCACCTATCAGTCTATCAACCCAAACCTAAGTCGCTCAAATAAGTACTATGACGCACACAATCAATACAATAATAATAACTAAATCCACAAAGCAACTACCGCACTCAACCTACACGCATCACAAATTAGGAGTAACACGCACTTCACAAACTAAGTATAACGCAAAATCCTTGAGCACTGCATCTGTACACAACCGCTCAGGCACGCCAACCCAACAAGTTTAACATGCTAAATACAACCAACATTAAGACTTGAGCAAGCAACCCATCACAAAACCCCACTCCACACAAGTTTAACTGGTATAAGCCTAATATCTATAATTAAGCACCCCACATGCAACTCCCAATCGAACACAAATCAATCAGAAACACAACACAAATTCAACACCCACACCTACCTACAAGCCCTAACCATAAACGCATCACCTTCACAAATCAGAAATTAGAAAACACTAAAAGTAAAACCTGAAGCATCTATGCTCGTTCAAAACTCTCGCAGGTCACGGTCACTACTGCCAAAATAGAGAAACACCCAAAAGAACAGGAGCAATAAACCCTAAAATGTCGGATCCTGCGTCGACATCCCCTATCCAGCAACGCTCAATCCCGGTACACAATTGCACATACACCTCCGCACAGCAACGCAGTGTAACAATTACCCACAATACTCATCGTGCAGAAATCCAATCCACCATCGTAACGTCCTCTAGCAAACACCCGGAATCTTTCTACTCTATAAGTATTGTAAACCTTAGCTTGTGTTACAACACTCCAGCTAAACACCCTACCAGCACAGTTCACAAGCCCGTAATCAGCACTCCTACACGGCGAGTAACCATCAGAATATATCATTCTAAAACATTCAAAACACCATCTATCGACTCACATATAGTGGTAAATCGCAACTACCGATCGGCGGAAGTTCAACACCCTCACTACCGCATTAAACCAAAACACACCTTGCACAAACCATTCCAGAAGCCACGGCCACAATACCCAACGGCGTTTACTACGGCAGCGATCCTGCAGCTACGCCATACGCAAATCCCAGTTTATAACATCCCCCACGGCACGGCACCCTAAGCAAAACACTGCACCCGCAAACGCCTCGTAAACGCACAGCGCACAACAGCATGCAAACCACGCAACACCCGGATGTCCACACCCACAAATTGCAAAACCTCCTACCCAACCTAAAGTCATCTGGCACTGCAGCAAGTCCGACATGCGCACCAAACAGTACAGTAATCTCAATAAAGTCAAAAACTACACTCAAACACCAGTCCACGAAAAACCTCGCCGCACGCAAACCCAAGCTACACGCCAAACCCAGTCCTGAAGCCAAATGTACCTATATTATATCAACCCTCCACCAATCAATTCTACCGCGGCAACGCGTGCAAAACTGCAAAACTACCCGAAACCTAAATATCCACCAAAATTAGGGTAAATGAACAATCTGCTGCATCACGCAACCAGTAAAACGCACATTATAAAGCCACCAGACACATATAGGCCGACCCTCACACTACACGCCATGCTCGCAATCACCAACCCAGCAAAGCACACAAGTACCCCGCCCAACGCCATATACTAGTGCATCCGCAGAGTCAAAATAAGCAGCATCCAGCCACCACTCAGTCAAAGCACCAACCTAGGCATCACACGCCAAAACGTCAATTCAAGCCCAAACCTGAGTGCACCTCACAATAAGCCTCTAGAAAACAAAACCCAAAATCTGAAGCACCACAAAGCAACTAAAATAGAACATACCAAAACGTAGGCAAACCCGGAAAGTCAAACTGCGAGGTTGATACTATACCCCAAGCCCAAATCACTAAATTCAAAACTCACGAAAAGCGTACCACCATACTATATTATATCAACCCTCCACTAGACAATTCTACCGTGGCAACTCGCCAAAACCGCAAAACTACCTGAAACCTAAATATTCACCAAAATTAAGGCAAATGAGCAATATGCTACAGCACACAGCCAGGAAAACACACGTTATAAAGCCGCACCAGCTGCATCCAGACCGACAACCAACCTACATAATATACTAACAGTCAGTATCCCTCAGCAAATTGCACAACGGTCCCTGCGCAGCACCATATGCCAGTATGCCCACAAAACCAAAAATCAGCAGCCTCCAAATGTCAGCTCAGTCGCAGCAGCCAAACCTAGAAACTACACGCCAAAACGCCAATCCAAGCCCAAACCTGAGGGAGGCGCACAATATGCCTCAAGAAAGCGACCCAGAACCCGAAGCACCACAAAGTAACTAAAATAGAACACAACAAAACATAGGCGAAACCCGGAAAACACAACTGTGAGGTAGCTACTATACCCCAAGCCCAAAACGCTAAACTTCAAAACGCACGAAAAACGTACCCATACTATATTATATCAACCCTCCACCAGCCGTTTCTAGCGCGGCGCAACCCACAAAACCGCAAAAGTCTGCCCGTAAGCCAAATTTACAGCAAAATACAGGAAACAAGGGATCCTCCATCTACACAGCCCACCACCAGTATAATGCCTCAGGCAACCACGGCCGAAATCTCAGCCCGTGGTAGCCCACGGAAATGTGAGACACACAACCTGCCAAACTAGCACAGCACTCACAACAACTTGCCTCGCACACCCACCCTCAAACCCGCAAAACTAGCAAATCCCCGCAACGTACAAAAGCCAAATCCACCAACAACGCACCACACAGGCCTACAATCACAAAGCGAAGAATCCCACAATCTAACCACAAAACTAAAATCTAGAAACATTGAACTAAGGTACATCATAAACGTAGACACAATCTAAAAATCACACCTCGCCCAAAAAGTTCTACACATCAGTAAATATCAAACCCAAAGCAACACAAAACTAGCAAACACCAAAATACAGCCCAAACCATCCACAAAGCTCAACTCAAAGTTAATACGTAATCCAGCTGATCCGAACACAAGCATTCAGAATCCAAACTCAAGAGATCATCTACCCACATCGCCGCAACGTCACCAACCCAGAAACCTACATTAGGGACAGCCCACAAGCCACCCAAAATCAAGCCACCAATTCACACTGAATCTAGTTAACCACAAAACCAAATCTCCTGGTGCATCACACAATCACCAAAAGCGTAACTTTAACCGCTTAAAACGTCAGGCAAAAACGCACAGTTTCCAGTAAAGTCCCATTGCTACTGCACACCCCAAAGCAGGAGCGCAAAACCCTAACAACCGGCTAAGCGTAACAAAAATACAGGCATATTTTATGTCGTGCCACCCAAAATAACCAAAATTTGTACAGAAATCACTTGCCTGTAAAGTATGTCAACACCAACGCATCCTGTCAATAAACAACCTGATCAAACCACTATCTACCGCCAGAAACCTATAATAAACTATAACTTCCACAGTAGTCAAACATTTCGGAGTTAAAAACACACACATTAGCACTGTGGAGACACCACAACACGCATCCACAGAAACTGTAATAATCGCAAGCTCAAACATACCGCTAAAAATTGTAGCCTACACGACATCACACTCTCTGTACATAAAAGTATCGAAAGCCAACCAAGTCGGAAGTATCCACACTGCCGTTAAATACAAGTGGTAACCAACCACAAGCATGTCAACCTATACAAACCAGCACCGTCAAAACCTACTCACTCACAAAACACAAAAGTTAAATCGCAAATCCAAATATTAAGCATGCAATGATAAACAACCCGTTACAACTGGGTATACAACCCAGTGCGGCATATCAAACAACAGTAAACACTAAACGTGTCCACCAGTCAATCACCACACAAGCTCGATGGCACAAAGCACCCCAAAGCAACACCACCGTGTAAGTTAAACGCAAGAGCCAAGGGGGTCACACCTATACTAGGCACCAACAAAGAAAACTTACACTTACACATTCTGCACCAGGTATTAAAACAATAATGGTAACACTGCAGACACAACCCACAATAGTAAAATCAGCAAACTACCATGCAGATCATAAACACAATCCCAGCACAACAAAGTACCTAAAGCACCCGCCTAAGCCTCGCATTAAAGTCAGCCACCAAAGTCAACAGCTATACCAGCAATTTGCAATATTCACAAATCAAATCTTCATTTACAACACACAAGCTGCGCAAGAAAGTAACAGCAATGTAAACACAAAAACAGCCTGCAACAATTCTACAATACTGACAAAATGAATACATAAAACCAAACTACAAATGTTCATCCAACTAAGTCACCCACCAAGCAACTCAATCTAACCTATAACAATAAAATACATGGAAGTCTTTAACCTAACAATGAAACTTACGTAACATAACGATTGTCATCCCTACAAACAAAACCCACAAGTCACAATAACCCTCAAAAGAATCACAACAAGCACCACTATCGAAAAAACACACAACACAATCATTTTAAAACCTACAATCAATCTCCTACACCCATCAGTTTCAAAAGTAACTACTATCCAAGCAACAAACTGTAACAACCCATCAAGCAAGTTAAAACAACCATACACCCATGTACCATAAGGCACCCCACCACTAACTGCCAGCAAAGGCATAAGTAACCATCAACCTAAACTACAAGCTAAAAGTTGCGGAAACACCAAAACAATCATTTTAAAGTCACCAAATTTCATCAGTGCTTATCAATAGGATCAACGTAAAATAACAACACAAGCAACTCGCAATATGACCCATGCATCCAACTGCATGCCCATAACCACAATGCACAACCTAATCTCAAACCAAAGTATCCTCATAGTCAAAATACTAAAACTCTAACGTTCCTACATCTTTATTACGAAAGCATAAAACAACTGCAAATTAAACATGTAATAAAACTCAAGCATTAAACCTGGCCCCACAGAATCTAACCAATGAAATGCAAGTAATACACAGCCACATACGCGGGTCGCAACAAAGTACACACAAAAAGCAAATCCAAACGTGTAGCAAACAACCAAACTAACAAGGTTAAATATCAGAATACATAGCCCATCATGCACCAAACCAAACGTACCCACACATGCAAGGAACGCCTCACACCGTTAATCAAGGTAGTTGGCCAATCATGATCACAAATAGCTAAAAGCAAACAGGTAAGCCGCAAACTCCAAACTCGCAATCCAAATCTAGTAAACACGTAACTCATATCCACCACAAAAGTCTGTGAAAAAGTAAACTACATCTATCCTACGCAATGCCCTAAAAGCACCGCTCAAACAGGGAACACAGCCACAACAAATCATCAAACACGAATTAATCCTAACGTTTGTAAAACATTGTCCAACTATTGCAATATTCAAACCTAGCAAACATACCCTGAGAAACATAATACATTCTGAAACAATATATGGTATATACAACACAAATCGCGTAAACGTAATGCAAAGCAAACTAACTTAGCATCAGCCCGCAACCACTCTAACAAAGATAACAACACAAACCTGATATAACCAACTACTGCCACAACATCAATTATGCGCAACATCGCAGCACAACATAAGTAACTAAAAGCTAAACATCCACACCGCAAACAAACACACACAAATCTTTAACTTAAAAGCAGTGCAACACAAGCCTCCATCCAGAAGCTTAAACAAACCACAAAAATGCAGCACAAATTTCAGCAACACAAATAAATACAAACGAAACCCAACAAAACATAATACTATATCGAATCACAGTCAGCAGCTAAAACCCTAACAATCACGCCACATAATACAGCCTCCCCATAATCATCGGAAGTAAACGCAACAATATGCACTCATGTAAAACCCAACAACCACTTATAGCACGCCATATAACATCCACAGGAAGTCAATAACTTTTGCAAGAAGTATGTAGCGCATAGAAACCCATCCAACGTAAAACCCCTATGACTATTCTGTAATACCAAAGAATCACCTTATAGCATCAAAGTTATTACCGGCACTATGCATTTTAGATCTGTAAAACACAATTTAACAGCAATTATGCTAGCAGCAACATCAAGCTTATAAACTCCCGTTAACTAAACCACTTCACCAGCAAACTTCCCAAGAAACTAAACAGCTGGTAGCCACAACATAACAGCCTGCTGCACACCTACCATCTAAATCCCAACAAAAGCACAAGAAATGTGGTTCATAAAGCAAAATAGGTATTTGCAAAGACATAAATAACACGAATCACATCAGTCTGAACCTTCAAAACTCACAACTACATAGGCCAATCCACCACAACACGCAGATAAGTAACCGGAACTTTCACGTTTCCCAAGCCGAACACCGCCAGTATCAACCTACAAACTTTCATAGTAACTCTGGCCTACACAAAACAAATAAAATCCATAGTTACTCAAATTAAGTTCAATGTAGTAACTGCGTTTACCATACATTTACAAACCACAAATTCAGAGTAACACCAACATTCTTTCCCACAAATTATTAATCATCAACTAAAAGCAAATATAGATATTGCAAACACAACCCAAGTCAAACATATTCACCCAAATTAGTAAACCAAACAAATCACAGAAGCTACAAACAGCATGCGAACTTTTGGTAGCCCAAAGCACTACCCATAACGTAAATTAAATTCACCAACGCTAAAACAATCCAAATGAAAATAAACAAATCTATAGCCACTGTAATATCAAAAATAACAAAAAGAATAAAAACACTATTACTTGCACTTACACTTAAATTTAATAAATAAACATGAATTCACAACACAGTAACCTAGTAACCACTAACTAAATCATCACTATTAATTACAAAATACCAGCAGCAAGTAAATTCGTCCCTAAACGCATAACAAGCAGTAAAACCACAATGTAATAGCCGTTAACAAACTAAATATTCCCGTCGCATCTCATCAGCATACGTCCTCAAAATACAACGACCAGCCCAACAGTCAACACAGCCACCAAATACTCACGACCTATACACCACCTATACCGAACCAAAATTAACCAGCATCACGGCAAGCCCACAAACAGAAACAACACCTAATAAACAATAAACCCATTACATACCTAAACTCGAAACACGTGTAGTGTTGAAAGCTTTCATACTTTAAACATACATTACAAGTAAAGTCCCAACAAAACCAGTACTAACCCCAAGCAACTTGCACCAACACAACACAACTACCAATAATTAAACGTGAATCACAAAGTACAAACACTAAAACTGCAAACCACACTCAAGTAAAAGTAACACATAACAACATATTTAAACAACATTCGTAAAGTAAATCAATTTCAAACATCACAATTAACTAACCATGTAATAATATCAAACACTTCACATGCAAACAACACTATTACAGTACATTCAGTTTAATGCAGTACATACAATTAAGTTACAACTGCGAGCAAACACAATATAAAGTGTGAAAATACGTAACACATCGCATAATACACAAACTCAACCATTTAAAATTACAAATTTCACAGTACATAATATACACCAAATCCACCAGCAACACTAAAATACAATTAATGACATCTAGTCAAAGCAAAGTACCAATCTGCATGGCAACGCAACTGATCTAATCACCACATCTAACCAAAACGTAAACTACGAGTCACAGCACACAAAGATACCCACCTAGATAAAATTAAAAACCCACTGCCCGCTGTAGCACCATCAAACCTATTCAATCCACGCGCGCACGCATGTAAAACTTAAAACAAACACAATTAACTACCACAAGTCCTGAATACAAATCGTATTGCAACAGACAACAGCACAAGCGTAAATTATGAATTAGTTCAAACGAAAGCACATCAAAACACCTCGCACAACCTCCGGCAATAAACCTGATCACCGTAACTGAGACTACTTAAAACTTAAATACATGTATCGCCTCACAAGCAACACTCAAGCTCAAAGACAACAATACAGCCCCAAGTATAATTAAAATATACATCCCCAATCAAACTAAAACCCACCAGCTATAGCCTCACAAGCAGCTTTAACAATGAAAATTTTAAGTACTCACGGTATAAACTCAAAATACAAATCAACACACTCCACCCAGGAAATAATGAAACAATCGCCTACAAGCGATAGAACACACAGCAATAAACAAAACCCACCTCAACGGAGTACCACAACGTCCGAAACAAAATAATGCAAACCCAGAAGCGCAAACATAATCAGCAACCCTCGCAAATCGTCAAACGTAAACACCATGACACCTAGTATATACATCCACAAAGCCAACGTTTACATAAACAACCACAAATAACCTCCGTAAACTTAACATCACAAAGCGGCAACCATAATGTACATAAACTGGTGTAAGCAGCGTGGCTCCCGCTAACCAACCTAAAGCAGTGCTAATCAAAACTCTTGCAAAGCATCAAACACCACACGACATTACAAAAATCTCGTGCCACTAATCACGTTCACAGAAAACACACAATCATAAAGTACAAATTACGTTTACCATCAATAAATATACGTTAAAATGTAAACCATCAATCAATCTTATCTCAAATGTTTACATTAATACTCAACATGATAACAGTAAACTACCCAAATACTAGGTTACAAAATCCAAAACACAAATGTATCGCATGTGCCTCTAAAACCGTAAAGTCCTAAATCCGGCAAAACACAAAATATCGTCAATGCATCAAACCTTTCCCTCGCCACACTAACATACAACCACTCACAGCAGAAACTAAAGCCTACTCAATGCGTTTAACACCATCATCAAGCAATCAGTTAAAATAAAATCGGAGCTAATAAACCTACACTCATAATGCACACTCCCTGCATCTAATACATGCCCAGTCCTAAACGCACTAAGAAGCACCCAGTTGCCCATCAAGCCACACAATAGCCCATCAGTAAATCCAATCATGCGCAACCAACACCGAAACATGGTGTACAGCTCAACAATCTATAACGCGTACGTTACTCATGAACATTTAAACACCTAAAACACAAACACAAACACGCAAACGAAATTACTAACCCACGGCATTATGCACAAGTAATCTGTAAAGTCAACGTGTCAGTACGCCGACATTTATAACACTTCAGTGCTTGGTAAAACTATACACAGAAGTATTCAAAAAGCGGTTTAAAGTCGACCCCAAACCTTACGCGATAAGTACCGAAAACACGCTGTGTGATTCCTACCCCACAAATAAGCAACAAACTATAAAACCACAACCAAAAAGCATCGTCAGCAAACATTACACATACAGCAGCCACTTCACCATTCTATAGCCACAAATAAGCATTAAAATACAAAACATTCAAAAGCAAACTATAACCCCACACAAAATCCGCTAAATCATAGGTATCCACACGCAATCATTGGCCACAACATTAATCACTAAATAGTCCGCAACTATGAATCTACAACACGTTGTATATACCTTTACGGGACCCATCGCAAAGCATCAATCCCGCAAGCCGCAACAATCGACACGCTAATCACACAGAATAAATGAATATACAGGTGAATGTTTCGAAACCACAAATCAACGCTTGTGCATCTATTGTTCGGCTATCAAACATCCAACTATACAACACCTACACATAAAACGACAACTGCTAACCCAAACCAACCTCATAGCCTAACCAACAGCCAAACAGCATCACACAAAGTACCAACACATACACAATATTAATTCCTCACACACCCGCAAGGCATCACAACCCACATTATTGTCTCAGCAACCCCACCTCACTAAACCCACATATCACAAGCCCAGACAACACGATGTCCAAATTACAAAGCATGATTTTAAGCAAAAGCAGCAGTAACTGGATTCACAAAACCAATACGCGCCCACAAAATCAAACAACATTCACGCAGCATCCGCGTTCCCACGTAAAATACAAAGTATTCACAAATCTGAACACCCAACTTACAACAACTTGCCGGTGCACAACTAGTCATCTAAAGTGCACATAAACGGTAATCCACCTCCCATCGAAAGCACCAAAATAACAATATCTTATAACCCGCACCACACGCCACGTAACCAAATACTCGAACTAAGGTTACGCAAACATTAAATTCTCGTAACCCTAACTCACACACCAGCCTTTAATCACAACTACCAACCAATCTAAAATAACAGGCCCCACAAGCACAAAAATCCAGCACAACTCCCAAGCTGCCACAAAACAATCTGTAAGTCATACAATTCCAAACACCCTGGCCCAAACCTAACACAATCGCAACCCATATAGCAAACTTTCAACCTGCATGGCGTAATCTACATTCACAAATAAACAATTCTCAAAGTCTAAAACTTTTGCAAGTAACACAATCACTACATCACTACACAACTAGTTTAACACGCTTCCATCAAACCGTACGCAAGTAATTAAAGCAATCCTAAAGCTCCATATAATACATATAATGCAACATGCACCAAAAGCAATCAGCGAACTCTCAAGCTTGCAGCATTACGCGGCTACATAATTGCCGGTTAATAGCCTCATATAGCAAACAACATAGCCGTCTTTCAGAACAAAGCTATTTAAAGCAATGCCTACACATATACCCGACTACCCACAATGTGTAGCTCACCGCCATAACGTGTAATTAATACAAACACAACGCAAGTAAAGTAACCCCACAATCGCGCAAGCCAATCATAAAGACCCACACAACATCAAACAAGCAACCAATGAGGCAACCTTAGAAACCAAAGTAATCCATCCCAACCCTAAAACGCTTTTCATCAGCAGTAAAATTAACAAAAACACTCATGCAGTATAACTAACAGGAATCATACTCTATCGACGGCCAATCTATACGCAAAGCAAAGCAAACACGCAATCAACTGATCAAGTAACACCCCACATCTGCAGTCGAAAGCAACCTAACCTCAGTCTCGCATCGGAAAACAAAGCCCGATCTGCACCCTGCCACAACGATCAGGAACATAAGCATGCATACTAAACCAACCCCCACAGTTGTCTCCCAAAAACTCGAAATATCTGCAAGCCAGACCCACATACACCAAACAATCACACTAATCGCAGCAAATCCAACTTCACAAAGGTAACAATTACGCCGAATCTTAAAATCAATCAACACGTAGTTAATCACACAAACAGCATAGCCACCCAAATCTGAACAACACCTACAGCCAACAAGTTAAACGATTCACACTTCTGAGGACACAACTCGCACAGTTAGCCAGAAGAGCATATTATACCCGCAAACACATCAGCAATAAAAAATCTAATCCCATAATAACAAATTTAGCGTGTTAAACACCAACACAACACCCCTGAACCCTAACACTTCACGATCACCCAAATTCAAACCCAAATATTCATCCTGCAAACCCTCACCATACTAGTACACAATCTTACCAGGTACCTCGCATGCCGCAACAATTCCGGCCTAAAACCAAAGTACACCGGGATACATACCACCTTCAGCGTTGTCCCTAAGAAACATCACGACAAAGTACAAACTCATGAAGCAAATTCAAAATAAATGAAATGGCACCTCCCACACCCCTCACTGCCGGTTACCCTGGAAAGCCACCTCCCAAATGCAACAATAGACACGCCCTCCCGCACGGTCTATATCCCAAAACCAGCAGCCAAGCGTAGGAAATAAACCTCTAACCGCAAGCCACAATGACAGCCAAACCATGCCTGCAAGGAAGCTACTAAACCTAACAATCACACAAAAGCAACGTTAGCCACACCAAGTAGAACTGCCCCAAAGCAACTACAACACACAAGCAGATATCCAGCATTTACCATTCCTAGCAAACACAACGCACCCGAAACCTCCCGAATAACATATGAACCCACACGACGTAACAGTTAGCAGCCAGCACAAATTATCAGCCACACACAATCCCGCAATTAAAGCCAGCAACGCTCCCCCCTCCAAATCTTAAAATCTCAACCAATCCAAGCACACAACCCGCAGTGGTGTCACACTAATCTACCCAAAATACCAAACGCACATCCACAATCGTACCTATGAAGGTACAAGCCAAATTAGTATACAGGGCTGCAGCACCCATCGCCTATATTATATCAACCCTCCACCAAGCAAGCTCACCGAGGCAGCTACTAAAGCCCTCCATGTATCATACCCAGGGCTAAAGTCAATCCACGGCAAAATGAAAGCATATTAGCAAATTATCCCAAACCGCACAAAACAACAACATGTAAAAAACACGCAACCTCCAAAACCACCTTCCGTGAACAAGCAACTGCAGTCACCTCTAACCGTGCATTTCAAGAGAATAACCACCAGTAACCTCACAAATCCAGCGCCGCAACAGGAAACGCTCCACCAACTATTCCCTTTGGCAAGCCAACAATTTACACCTAGACTATACAGTTCCCACCAGGTATTCGCACCAGAACGGCGTCTAAATCCACCACCTCCACATACCTCGCACCTCGGCAAAACCGAAATCTGAGGCAAATTGGAAGTATTCTAGTAAATTACCCGCAAATCCACGCAACTCACAACCCTCACAAACACCAAAATCCACCAACCTGATGTCGAAACAGAATGACCAGTCACAGCCGCCAAGCATCCTGAGTGCAAAGTCAGCATAACAACCAAAACACCAATTCCGCAACAGAAAACCCACTCCAACGAGTATCCGCCTGTGGCAAATCAGCAATTTACACTATATTATATCAACCCTCCACCAACCAGTTCTACCGAGGCAGCTACTAAAATTTCCACCTCCTTGCACTCCAGACCCAAAGTTAAACTCAAATCCGTGGCAAATTGAAAGTATGCTAGCAAATTACCCTCAAATTCCCCAGGAACAAAACGCAAAAGCACACAAACCCCAAAAACCCACCATTGTGGCAAACATGCCGACTCAGTCACATCTAACCATACGTATCAAGCGCAATCGCCAACATACCCCACAAGCACGCATTCCGCAACAGAAAACCAGCGCCACCACTTGTCCACCTTTGTCAAATCAACAATTTCCACCTATATTATTCCCAACTTCCAACAATCCTTCGCGCCAAGGTGCCTCATAAAATGTACCTCAACACATCATAATCAGCGAAAAGCAAAATCCAAGGCAAAATGAAAGTGTTCGAGTAAATTACACGAAAACTCCGCAAAGCAAACGCGCAAACCCACAAACCCCAAAATCCAACAATTGCATGCAGCCACATGCTGACACAGGTACATCTAAACAAGCCTTCTAACCGCAAGTTATCAGTAAGCACACAAACGACATTCCACAACAGAAACCCACGTCAGCAAATATCCACCTTTAGCAAATCAACAGTTTATACCTATATTATATCAACCCTCCACCAACTAGTTCTACCGAGGCAGCTGCCAAATCACCCATCACATGCACCATCCCCAGGCTAAGCAAAATTCCCGCCAAATTGAGGTACTCCTGCAAAATCGTCCGCAAGTGTACTTGTATCAAAGCACACCAGCTCTAAACCCAAAACCCGCCAAACTAACACCCAATTTGTCAGCGCAACCACATATAGCCACTGTGTACGTAAAAGTCACCAAGAAGCAAAGCAACAATTTCCAAGCATAAAACCATTACAGCATAAACGCCTTCAGCAATCAACAATTCGCACGCTTTATATAAACCCCAGAAAGTCCGCAACCACAACCTCCAAATACATCGAAAAGCAGGTAAACTCACGGCGTCGCACAGCGCAAGTACCCAAAGCCCTACGGTCACCAATGAAACGCAACCAAAACCATAACGACAACACCTAAATTCAAAGTCGTTGCAGAGCATTGCTAATCCCAGGCAACAAAGCATCACTAAATAATAACCCATCAACAAGCAGTTGCTATCAAAGAAGCAACAAATAAAACCAACCAGTTAACTGAAGCACTATTGCAAGAATGTAACAAAACAGTCCGTGGAAAATTCCAAAATACAGCCATAAACAAACCAACAAGCACTCAGCAACAAACACAAGAACCTACTATACATTATATTAGCACAGCATCACGTAGCTAACCCTCGAATCAAACCCAACTCAGCGCGCTTCACACAAAACACCCCAGCAAGTACAAGACAACTGTCAAGACCACAACAATAGCCAAGAATACGCTCACTAATAGGGCAGGCGCAGCAGCAGCCTTTAGCAAAGTCTCCGTAGCACCACACCCTCAATCAGCAATCATAAACCGCAATTGGCCAGCACCGCCACCTAGAAATCACGCACACCAAACCTTAAGGAAGCCAAACAACTGTATCCTATTGCAAAACAGACCAACTAAATCCATAACATCACAACACACGAACACAAAACAATCTATGACAAGCACCCGCAAGCCACCCACCCATACAATCATCAAATGGCCAACAATTGCCTAGTAGCCCTAGCTAACAACCACATTCACATCGCAAACCATTGGCGACTACCGCAAACCCTAAAGTAGTTAGCTCCAAACATCTTCTTAAAAGCACACGTAAGTGGCATAAAATACCTCCTACCAACCAACTACACACGGTTCAACAATCAAACCTACTAATAAACAGATAATACAAAACCTAGCGAAACCTCCACAAAAATCCCCAAACGTTAGTGTGCTGTGCGCCGTAGTCAACCACTACAACTGCACCAGCAAGCAAAGGCAAATCACAAACTCTCACACAAAAGTGAT
>VFSE01000101.1:0-13351 GCA_010157825.1 Vickermania ingenoplastis | reverse complement strand
CCAGTCCAATACGCCGATCAATGTCATTTCTCTTCGTAGAACTTTTAGCCGCTGCAAATTATAATCCACGAAGAGCATCTAAAACAGAACCTTGTTGGCTGCTATTGTTTCAATTGAACTAAATTAGGACCGATGAAGGTGATACGACAAGGAAGAAGACGAAAGGGGAGTTTTATGGCCATGCTCTGCAATACAATTGAAGGATGTCATTCAGGCTCGATTGTAGTGTTATACTTTCAATCCGAGGATATTGGGTAAGTTTTACTAACGATCTGGCGAGGATCAAAAAACACACTTTTTTGAACAACACAAACATATATATTCAACCTCGCCACCTGAAAAGGTAGTTGGGGATGGTGGGAGGGTTTTATTTTGTAAAATAAATATTATTGAAATAGAATATAGCATCTGCCGTTTTATACAATATAATATGGTATAATATTTTTCGAAGAGGAATTAAACGACAGAAGCTATTGCGAGAAATAAGATCAAAGATGGAAGAGGAACAGAGATGATCGTAATGAAAGTGATTTTGAAAGTATACGTCATTTCTAAATTACATAATTCTTTAACATAATTTTATGTTCTTTTATCTTTATTCTCGCAGATAAATATTTCCCCAAGTTCTATATTTGATGTTCCTCCTTTACACCATAATAACATTTATAAATGTGTTGTTTATAAATATGTTGTATATTTTTTCTTGTAAATGCAATCTCTACAATCTCCGGCGCAGGTTCAACTCGTAAACTTTTCGGAACTGTGATTAAGTCCTGGCGAAGAGAGTTCCATCCAATCACGAGTCAATTGAATCTCTTCGGTTAACGCCTCGTACGTGCGCAAAAGGTTTGTTGGAAGCGGAGCAACCACGGGGAGAACCATGCCCATGCCCATCAGATTGTGCAAAAACTTTTCCATTTCTAGAACGTTGGCGGCAGAGTTTTCCACAGCACTTAGATGCATTCGTCGAAGGAGAATATGCTGCGTTAAAACGCTGTCGTACATGGCCACGCCTTTTCAATCAAATTGATGGCTATGGTTGGTTATCCCTTTTTGTTTTGTCGTTTTTCTTTTCTTGTCCAATCCATAATATCTATGGCCATCAAGACGCCTCATCAGAAAAGTTTCACGGAAAGGAACCCGGATGTGCAGCGACGAGTGCGGAGAGATGAATTAAAGAGATTATCAACAGTGATGATTATTAAAAATGCTCCTTTCGCTCCTGGAATAGAATTTAACTGTTTTATATTCATATTCATTTTATATTTATTTCGTATTATATAACTTATATTTTATACATATGTTCGTTTTATAATTATAGATGAGATATCTCATTATATTTATAAATATGTATAGAATAACTATCTCATTATGTAGTTATTTTATTTAGACATTTTATATTAAATAAAAATTATATTAGAAACAAATAGATATATTTATATTTTATTTCTTGTTCCGCATGAGGTTTTTCCTTCAATCTTCATCTTGGGTTTCTAATGAGTAAAGGTTTTTTCCCTCATGTTTAATTTTACGCCTGCGGTTTTTTCTCTTCTCTCTCCCTTTATTTAGCCCTTTCTTCAATTCATTCAAATTAAAATTTGCACACCAATAGGCAAACAATTTCCCATTTTCATGTCCCAGAAATCATTTAGTCAAAAGTTTTATTTTCCCACCCTCCATCCCTCCACCTTTTTTCTTTGTTTGGTGGACTCGATTTTTGGAAAGCTTTTAAAACAAATGAAGGAAAAGGCTACAATTTGGCATTTTGGTCAGTTTCCCAGGCATATGTATTTACCCAACCGTTAAAGAATACCCAACTGAAAAGAAAATAACAAACGGCTATTCTTCATTGGAGATATCACTATTGCTGTGATGGACATGAATCTGGTTGCCTTACTCGAAGGAAGGCCTCCTCTATAGGATATGTTTCTCCTGGTTTTCTCTTGTCTCATCTTTCATCTCGTTCCAAAAGTTGCACACGGAGGGTTCTCCTTTAAATCTTTTCATACCTGGCTTCTGGTGAAGTGCCTTTGGTCGAAAAATCTGTTCTAACATTTAGACTACACGTTTTAAATAAACTCGCAGAAGTTAAAAGTTGCGGCAAAATGGCCTTTTCACTTCGCGTGCGGCCTCCGGCGCCGGAGCGGTCAGCTGGGGTGGCGCCGGCTTGGGATGGCGGTGTGGGGACCTGGTGGCCTGGGCGGCGCCGCCTGGGCAACCGGCGGGGATATTCAGCGGACCGCCGCCCGCATATCAGATTGAGGGTGGCCGCATTTAATTGATGCAAAAGAGCGCGCGGGCAAAAATGGGGTCGATATGCACCTTTATGCCACCCGGAGTGACCGGCTGGGTGGCGGGGGTCCGGCAGGGGCCCTGGCGGCCGGCCCGCGGCCCCAGCGCGGAAAATTTGGCCGACTGCCGCCCGTATATCAGATTGAGGGTAGCCGCATTTAATTGATGCAAAGAGACGCGCGCGGGCAAAATGGGGTCGATATGCACTTTATGCCACCCGGAGTGGCCGGCTGGGTGGCGGGGGGGGGGTCCGGCAGGGAGCCCCGGGCGGCCGGCCCGCGGCCCCGGCCCGCGCACCCAGCGGGGAAAATTTGGCCGACTGCCGCCCGTATATCAGATTGAGGGTAGCCGCATTTAATTGATGCAAAAGCGCGCGCGGGCAAAAATGGGGTCGATATGCACCTTTTGCCACGGGTATCGGCTGGGTGGCGGGGTCCGGCAGGGGGCCCCGGGCAGCCGGCCCGCGGCCCCGGCCCGCGCACCAAGCATGGAAAATTTGGCCGACTGCCGCCCGTATATCAGATTGAGGGTGGCCGCATTTAATTGGATGCAAAAGAGGCGCGCGGGCAAAAATGGGGTCGATATGCACTTTACGCCACCCGGAGTACCGGCTGGGTGGCGGGGTCCGGCAGGAGCCCTGGCGGCCGGCCCGCGCACCCAGCGGGGAAAATTTGGCCGACTGCCGCCCGTATATCAGATTGAGGGTAGCCGCATTTAATTGGATGCAAAAGAGCCGCGCGCGGGCAAAAATGGGGTCGATATGCACTTTTATGCCACGGAGTGGCCGGCTGGGTGGCGGGGGTCCGGCAGGGCCCTGGCGGCCGGCCCGGCCCGGCCCGCGCACCCAGCGCGGAAAATTTGGCCGACTGCCGCCCGTATATCAGATTGAGGGTAGCCGCATTTAATTGATGCAAAGAGCGCGCGCGGGCAAAAATGGGGTCGATATGCAATTTTGATGCTCTGGGTTGGCGCCGGCTGGGTGGGCGAGGTGGGGACCCGGGTGGCCGGGTGGGGCACGGCCTGGGCACCCGGCGAATCATATTCAGCGAGCGCCGCCGGCATATTTGATTAGTTGTAGCCGTATTAAATTGATGCAGAAGAGCCGCCCGCGGATCATAATGGTGTCGATATGCAATTTTGATGCTCTGGGTTGGCGCCGGCTGGGTGGGGGGGTGGGTCCGGCAGGGGACCGGTGGCCGGGGTGGGCACGGCCTGGGCACCCGACGAAGCATATCCAGCGGAGCGCCGCCCGCATATTTGATTAGTTGTAGCCGCATTCAATTGATGCAGAAGAGCCTGCGGACCATAATGGTGCCGATATGCAATTTTGATGCTCTGGGCTGGCGCCGGCTGGGCGGGCGAGTGTGGGGACCCGGGTGGCCGCGGTGGGGCCGGCCTGGGCACCCGGCAAAGCATATTCAGCGGACCGCCGCCCGCATATTTGATTAGTTGTAGCCGCATTAAATTGATGCAGAAGAGCTGCCCGCGGACCATAATGGTGTCGATATGCAATTTTGATGCTCTGGGTTGGCGCCGGCTGGGTGGGTGGGGTGGGTCCGGCAGGGGACCCGGGTGGCCGGGTGGGGCACGGCCTGGGCACCCGACGAAGCATATCCAGCGGAGCGCCGCCCGCATATTTGATTAAATGTAGCCGTATTAAATTGATGCAGAAGAGCCGCCCGCGGATCATAATGGTGTCGATATGCAATTTTTGATGCTCTGGGTTGGCGCCGGCTGGGTGGGTGGGGGTGGGGTCCGGCAGGGGACCCGGGTGGCCGGGGCGGGCACTGCCTGGGCACCCGACGAAGCATATTCAGCGGACCGCCGCCCGCATATTTGATTAGTTGTAGCCGCATTAAATTGGATGCAGAAGAGCCTCCCGGACCATAATGGTGTCGATATGCAATTTTGATGCTCTGGGTTGGCGCCGGCTGGTGGTGGGGTGGGGTCCGGCAGGGGACCCGGGTGGCCGGGGTGGGGCATGGCCTGGGCACCCGACGAAGCATATCCAGCGGAGCGCCGCCCGCATATTTGATTAGTTCAAGCCGCATTAAATTGATGCAGAAGAGCCTCCCAAGGACCATAATGGTGTCGATATGCAATTTTGATGCTCTGGGTTGGCGCCGGCTGGTGGGTGGGGGTGGGGTCCGGCAGGGGACCCGGGGTGGGGCACGGCCTGGGCACCCGGCAAAGCATATTCAGCGGACCGCCGCCCGCATATTTGATTAGTTGTAGCCGCATTCAATTGATGCAGAAGAGCCGCCTGCGGACCATAATGGTGCCGATATGCAATTTTGATGCTCTGGGCTGGCGCCGGCTGGGCGGGCGAGTGTGGGGACCCGGGTGGCCGGGGCACGCCTGGGCACCCGACGAAGCATATTCAGCGGACCGCCGCCCGCATATTTGATTAGTTGTAGCCGCATTCAATTGATGCAGAAGAGCCGCCTGCGGACCATAATGGTGCCGATATGCAATTTTGATGCTCTGGGTTGGCGCCGGCTGGGCGGGCGAGTGTGGGACCCGGGTGGCCGGGTGGGGCACGGCCTGGGCACCCGGCGAATCATATTCAGCGGACCGCAGCCCGCATATTTGATTAGTTGTAGCCGCATTCAATTGATGCAGAAGAGCCGCCTGCGGACCATAATGGTGCCGATATGCAATTTTGATGCTCTGGGTTGGCGCCGGCTGGGCGGGCGAGTGGGGACCCGGGTGGCCGGGCGGGGCACGCCTGGGCACCCGACGAAGCATATTCAGCGGACCGCCGCCCGCATATTTGATTAGTTGTAGCCGCATTCAATTGATGCAGAAGAGCCGCCTGCGGACCATAATGGTGCCGATATGCAATTTTGATGCTCTGGGTTGGCGCCGGCTGGGCGGGCGAGTGTGGGGACCCGGGTGGCCGGGTGGGCACGGCCTGGGCACCCGGCGAATCATATTCAGCGGACCGCAGCCCGCATATTTGATTAGTTGTAGCCGCATTCAATTGATGCAGAAGAGCCGCCTGCGGACCATAATGGTGCCGATATGCAATTTTGATGCTCTGGGTTGGCGCCGGCTGGGCGGGCGAGTGTGGGGACCCGGGTGGCCGGGCGGGCACGCCTGGGCACCCGACGAAGCATATTCAGCGGACCGCCGCCCGCATATTTGATTAGTTGTAGCCGCATTCAATTGATGCAGAAGAGCCGCCTGCGGACCATAATGGTGCCGATATGCAATTTTGATGCTCTGGGTTGGCGCCGGCTGGGCGAGTGGGGACCCGGGTGGCCGGGCGGGGCACGCCTGGGCACCCGACGAAGCATATTCAGCGGACCGCCGCCCGCATATTTGATTAGTTGTAGCCGCATTAAATTGATGCAGAAGAGCCGCCCGCGGACCATAATGGTGTCGATATGCAATTTTGATGCTCTGGGTTGGCGCCGGCTGGGCGGGCGAGTGTGGGGACCCGGGTGGCCGGGTGGGGCGGCCTGGGCACCCGGCGAATCATATTCAGCGGACCGCCGCCCGCATATTTGATTAGTTGTAGCCGCATTAAATTGATGCAGAAGAGCTGCCCGCGGACCATAATGGTGTCGATATGCAATTTTTGATGCTCTGGGTTGGCGCCGGCTGGGTGGGTGGGGGTGGGGTCCGGCAGGGGACCCGGGTGGCCGGTGGGGCACGGCCTGGGCACCCGACGAAGCATATCCAGCGGAGCGCCGCCCGCATATTTGATTAAATGTAGCCGTATTAAATTGATGCAGAAGAGCCGCCCGCGGATCATAATGGTGTCGATATGCAATTTTGATGCTCTGGGCTGGCGCCGGCTGGGTGGGTGGGTGGGGTCCGGCAGGGGACCCGGGTGGCCGGGGCGGGCACGCCTGGGCACCCGACGAATCATATTCAGCGGACCGCCGCCCGCATATTTGGTTAAATGTAGCCGCATTCAATTGATGCAGAAGAGCCGCCCGCGGATCATAATGGTGTCGATATGCAATTTTGATGCTCTGGTTGGCGCCGGCTGGGTGGGGGTGGGGTCCGGCAGGGGACCCGGGTGGCCGGGGTGGGGCACGGCCTGGGCACCCGACGAAGCATATCCAGCGGACCGCCGCCCGCATATTTGATTAGTTGTAGCCGCATTAAATTGATGCAGAAGAGCCTCCCAAGGACCATAATGGTGTCGATATGCAATTTTTGATGCTCTGGGTTGGCGCCGGCTGGGCGGGCGAGTGTGGGGACCCGGGTGGCCGGGTGGGGCATGGCCTGGGCACCCGGCAAAGCATATTCAGCGGACCGCCGCCCGCATATTTGATTAGTTGTAGCCGCATTAAATTGATGCAGAAGAGCCGCCTGCGGACCATAATGGTGTCGATATGCAATTTTGATGCTCTGGGTTGGCGCCGGCTGGGTGGGTGGGGTGGGGTCCGGCAGGGGACCCGTGGCCGGGGTGGGGCATGGCCTGGGCACCCGACGAAGCATATCCAGCGGAGCGCCGCCCGCATATTTGATTAGTTTTAGCCGCATTCAATTGATGCAGAAGAGCCGCCCGCGGACCATAATGGTGTCGATATGCAATTTTGATGCTCTGGGTTGGCGCCGGCTGGGCGGGCGAGTGTGGGGACCCGGGTGGCCGGGGTGGGGCATGGCCTGGGCACCCGGCAAAGCATATCCAGCGGAGCGCCGCCCGCATATTTGATTAGTTTTAGCCGCATTAAATTGATGCAGAAGAGCCGCCCGCAGACCATAATGGTGCCGATATGCAATTTTGATGCTCTGGGCTGGCGGCTGGGTGGGCGAGGTGACCCGGTGGCCGGGCGGGGCACGCCTGGGCACCCGACGAAGCATATTCAGCGGACCGCCGCCCGCATATTTGATTAGTTGTAGCCGCATTAAATTGATGCAGAAGAGCTGCCCGCGGACCATAATGGTGTCGATATGCAATTTTGATGCTCTGGGTTGGCGCCGGCTGGGCGGGCGAGTGTGGGGACCCGTGGCCGGGTGGGGCACGGCCTGGGCACCCGGCGAATCATATTCAGCGGACCGCAGCCCGCATATTTGATTAGTTGTAGCCGCATTAAATTGATGCAGAAGAGCTGCCCGCGGACCATAATGGTGTCGATATGCAATTTTGATGCTCTGGGTTGGCGCCGGCTGGTGGGTGGGGTGGGTCCGGCAGGGGACCCGGGTGGCCGGGCGGGCACGCCTGGGCACCCGACGAATCATATTCAGCGGACCGCCGCCCGCATATTTAGTTAAATGTAGCCGCATTCAATTGATGCAGAAGAGCCGCCCGCGGATCATAATGGTGTCGATATGCAATTTTGATGCTCTGGGTTGGCGCCGGCTGGGTGCGAGTGTGGGGTAACCCGGGTGGCCGGGTGGGGCCGGCCTGGGCACCCGACGAAGCATATCCAGCGGAGCGCCGCCCGCATATTTGATTAGTTTTAGCCGCATTCAATTGATGCAGAAGAGCCGCCCGCAGACCATAATGGTGCCGATATGCAATTTTGATGCTCTGGGTTGGCGCCGGCTGGGTGGGCGAGTGTGGGGACCCGTGGCCGGGGCACGCCTGGGCACCCGACGAAGCATATTCAGCGGACCGCCGCCCGCATATTTGATTAGTTGTAGCCGCATTAAATTGATGCAGAAGAGCCGCCCGCGGACCATAATGGTGTCGATATGCAATTTTGATGCTCTGGGTTGGCGCCGGCTGGGTGGGTGGGGGTGGGGGCACCCGGGTGGCCGCGGGGCACGCCTGGGCACCCGACGAAGCATATTCAGCGGAGCGCCGCCCGCATATTTAGTTAAATGTAGCCGCATTCAATTGGATGCAGAAGAGCCGCCCGCGGATCATAATGGTGTCGATATGCAATTTTGATGCTCTGGGTTGGCGCGGCTGGGCGGGTGGACCGGGTGGCCGGGGCGGGCACGGCCTGGGCACCCGACGAAGCATATCCAGCGGAGCGCCGCCCGCATATTTGATTAGTTTAGCCGCATTCAATTGATGCAGAAGAGCCGCCCGCAGACCATAATGGTGCCGATATGCAATTTTGATGCTCTGGGTTGGCGCCGGCTGGTGAGTGTGGGACCCGGGTGGCGGGGCGGGCACGCCTGGGCACCCGACGAAGCATATTCAGCGGACCGCCGCCCGCATATTTGATTAGTTGTAGCCGCATTAAATTGATGCAGAAGAGCCGCCCGCGGACCATAATGGTGTCGATATGCAATTTTGATGCTCTGGGCTGGCGCCGGCTGGGTGGGGGTGGGGTCCGGCAGGGGACCCGGTGGCCGGGGCGGGCACGCCTGGGCACCCGACGAAGCATATTCAGCGGAGCGCCGCCCGCATATTTAGTTAAATGTAGCCGCATTCAATTGGATGCAGAAGAGCCGCCCGCGGATCATAATGGTGTCGATATGCAATTTTGATGCTCTGGGTTGGCGCCGGCTGGGTGGGCGAGTGGGGACCCGGGTGGCCGGGGCGGGCACGCCTGGGCACCCGACGAAGCATATTCAGCGGACCGCCGCCCGCATATTTGATTAAATGTAGCCGTATTAAATTGATGCAGAAGAGCCGCCCGCGGATCATAATGGTGTCGATATGCAATTTTGATGCTCTGGGATGGCGCCGGCTGGGTGGTGGGGTGGGGTCCGGCAGGGGACCCGGGTGGCCGGGCGGGCACGCCTGGGCACCCGACGAAGCATATTCAGCGGAGCGCCGCCCGCATATTTAGTTAAATGTAGCCGCATTCAATTGGATGCAGAAGAGCCGCCCGCGGATCATAATGGTGTCGATATGCAATTTTGATGCTCTGGGCTGGCGCCGGCTGGGTGGGCGAGTGGGGACCCGGGTGGCCGGGTGGGGCACGGCCTGGGCACCCGGCAAGCATATCCAGCGGAGCGCCGCCCGCATATTTGATTAGTTTTAGCCGCATTCAATTGATGCAGAAGAGCCGCCCGCAGACCATAATGGTGCCGATATGCAATTTTGATGCTCTGGGTTGGCGCCGGCTGGGTGGGCGAGTGGGGACCCGGGTGGCCGGGCGGGTACGCCTGGGCACCCGACGAAGCATATTCAGCGGACCGCCGCCCGCATATTTGATTAGTTGTAGCCGCATTAAATTGATGCAGAAGAGCTGCCCGCGGACCATAATGGTGTCGATATGCAATTTTTGATGCTCTGGGTTGGCGCCGGCTTGGTGGGTGGGGTGGGGTCCGGCAGGGGACCCGGGTGGCCGGGCGGGCATGGCCTGGGCACCCGGCATATTCAGCGGACCGCCGCCCGCATATTTGATTAGTTGTAGCCGCATTCAATTGATGCAGAAGAGCCGCCCGCGGACCATAATGGTGTCGATATGCAATTTTTGATGCTCTGGGTTGGCGCCGGCTGGGTGGGTGGGGGTGGGGTCCGGCAGGGGACCCGGGTGGCCGGGGCGGGGCATGGCCTGGGCACCCGGCAAAGCATATTCAGCGGACCGCCGCCCGCATATTTGATTAGTTGTAGCCGCATTAAATTGGATGCAGAAGAGCAGCCCGCGGACCATAATGGTGTCGATATGCAATTTTGATGCGCTGGGCTGGCGCCGGCTGGGTGGGCGAGTGTAGACCGGGTGGCCGGGTGGGGCACGGCCTGGGCACCCGGCAAGCATATTCAGCGGACCGCCGCCCGCATATTTGATTAGTTGTAGACGCATTAAATTGATGCAGAAGAGCTGCCCGCGGACCATAATGGTGTCGATATGCAATTTTTGATGCTCTGGGTTGGCGCCGGCTTGGTGGGGGGGGGGGGTCCGGCAGGGGACCCGGGTGGCCGGGCGGGCTGGCCTGGGCACCCGGCAAAGCATATTCAGCGGACCGCCGCCCGCATATTTGATTAGTTGTAGCCGCATTCAATTGGATGCAGAAGAGCTGCCCGCGGACCATAATGGTGTCGATATGCAATTTTTGATGCTCTGGGTTGGCGCCGGCTGGGTGGGCGAGTGTGGGGACCCGGGTGGCCGGGTGGGGCATGGCCTGGGCACCCGGCAAAGCATATTCAGCGGACCGCCGCCCGCATATTTGATTAGTTCTAGCCGCATTAAATTGTGTGCGGAAGAGCCTCCAGAGCACCAGAATGCTGTCTATGTGCTCTTTTTGAAGCGCAGGATTGGCGCCGGATTGGTGGGCGGGGACCCCGGGTGGGCGGGGACCCCGGCGTGGTATTGGCTTGCCCAGCACCCGGCGGGGCATATTCAACGGACCGCCGTCCGCATATCCGATTAGTTCTAGCCGCGTCACATTGTATGCAGAAGAGACTCCAGCGGACGAGAATGGTGTCGATATGCTGTTTTTGAAGCACAGGACTGGCGCCGGATTGGTGGGGACCTGGCCGGGTCGGCCAACCCGGCGGTGCACGCCCAGCAGACCGCCGTCCGCATATTCGATTAGTTGTATCCGCGTCATATTGTATGCAGAAGAGACTCCAGCGGATGAGAATGGTGTCGATATGCTGTTTTTGAAGCACATGATTGGCGCCGGATTGGTGGGCGGGGCCCCGGTGGGCGGGACCCCGGGCCGGCCGCGTAGCTATTGCCTGCACCCGGCGGGCATATTCAGCAGACTGCCGTCCGCATATTCGATTAGTTGTAGCCGCGTCATATTGTATGCAGAAGAGACTCTAGCGGATGAGAATGGTGTCGATATGCTCTTTTTGAAGCACAGGACTGGCGCCGGATTGGTGGGCGGGGACCCGGCGTGGCCGGCGCGTACGGCCTGTGCACCCGGCGGGGCATATTCAGCAGACTGCCGTCCGCATATTCGATTAGTTGTAGCGGCGTCATATTGTATGCAGAAGAGACTCCAGCGGACGAGAATGGTGTCGATATGCTGTTTTTGAAGCACAGGATTGGCGCCGGATTGGTGGGCGGGGGCCCGTGGCCGGGTCGCGTTTGCCCTGCACCCGGCGGTGCATATTCAGCAGACCGCCGTCCGCATATTCGATTAGTTGTATCCGCGTCATATTGTATGCAGAAGAGACTCCAGCGGATGAGAATGGTGTCGATATGCTCTTTTTGAAGCACATGATTGGCGCCGGATTGGTGGGCGGGGCCCGGTGGGCGGGGACCCCGCGGCCGGGTATGGCCTGGCAACCCGGCGGGCATATTCAGCAGACTGCCGTCCGCATATTCGATTAGTTGTAGCGGCGTCATATTGTATGCAGAAGAGACTCCAGCGGACGAGAATGGTGTCGATATGCCCTTTTTGAAGCACAGGACTGGCGCCGGATTGGTGGGCGGGATCCCGGGTGGCCGGGTCGTACGGCTCAGCAACCCGGCGGGGCATATTCCGCCCAGCAGACTGCCGTCCGCATATTCGATTAGTTGTAGCCGCGTCATATTGTATGCAGAAGAGACTCCAGCGGATGAGAATGGTGTCGATATGCCCTTTTTGAAGCACAGGACTGGCGCCGGATTGGTGGGGGGGACCCGGGCGGCCGGGTCGTGGCGGCCTGTGCACCCGGCGGGCTACGCCCAGCAGACTGCCGTCCGCATATTCGATTAGTTGTAGCGGCGTCATATTGTATGCAGAAGAGACTCCAGCGGACGAGAATGGTGTCGATATGCTGTTTTTGAAGCACAGGACTGGCGCCGGATTGGTGGGCGGGGACCCCGGGCGGCCGGTCGCGTACGGCCTGTGCACCCGGCGGGCTACCGCCCAGCAGACCGCCGTCCGCATATTCGATTAGTTGTATCCGCGTCATATTGTATGCAGAAGAGACTCCAGCGGACGAGAATGGTGTCGATATGCTGTTTTTGAAGCACAGGATTGGCGCCGGATTGGTGGGCGGGGGACCCCGGGTGGCCGGGTCGCGTTTGCCAGCAACCGGCGGGCTACGCCCAGCAGACTGCCGTCCGCATATTCGATTAGTTGTAGCCGCGTCATATTGTATGCAGAAGAGACTCCAGCGGATGAGAATGGTGTCGATATGCCCTTTTTGAAGCACAGGACTGGCGCCGGATTGGTGGGCGGGACCCCGTGGCCGGGTCGTGGTACTTGCCTGTGCAACCGGCGGGGCACGCCCAGCAGACTGCCGTCCGCATATTCGATTAGTTGTAGCCGCGTCATATTGTATGCAGAAGAGACTCCAGCGGACGAGAATGGTGTCGATATGCTGTTTTGAAGCACAGGATTGGCGCCGGATTGGTGGGCGGAGCCCGTGTGGCCGGGTCGCGTTACGGTTTGCAGCGCAACCGGCGGGCTACCGCCCAGCAGACCGCCGTCCGCATATTCGATTAGTTGTAGCCGCGTCATATTGTATGCAGAAGAGACTCCAGCGGACGAGAATGGTGTCGATATGCTCTTTTTGAAGCACAGGATTGGCGCCGGATTGGTGGGCGGGGCCCCGGGCGGGCGGGGCGGCCGGGTCATACGCCTGTGCACCGGCGGCATATTCAGCAGACCGTCCGCATATTCGATTAGTTGTAGCCGCGTCATATTGTATGCAGAAGAGACTCCAGCGGACGAGAATGGTGTCGATATGCCCTTTTTGAAGCACAGGACTGGCGCCGGATTGGGCGGGGACCCTGTGGCCGGGTCGTGGCATGGCCTGGCAGCAACCGGCGGGCATATTCAGACTGCCGTCCGCATATTCGATTAGTTGTAGCCGCGTCATGTTGTATGCAGAAGAGACTCCAGCGGACGAGAATGGTGTCGATATGCTGTTTTGAAGCACAGGACTGGCGCCGGATTGGTGGGCGGGGAGCCCGTGGCCGGGTCGCGTATTGCCTGAGCAACCCGGCGGGCTACGCCCAGCAGACCGCCGTCCGCATATTCGATTAGTTGTATCCGCGTCATATTGTATGCAGAAGAGACTCCAGCGGACGAGAATGGTGTCGATATGCTGTTTTTGAAGCACAGGACTGGCGCCGGATTGGTGGGGGGTCGGTGGCCGGGTCGCTTGCCCAGCACCCGCGGCATAGCCCAGCAGACCGCCGTCCGCATATTCGATTAGTTGTAGCCGCGTCATATTGTATGCAGAAGAGACTCCAGCGGACGAGAATGGTGTCGATATGCCTTGAAGCACAGGACTGGCGCCGGATTGGTGGGC
>VFSE01000100.1:0-33542 GCA_010157825.1 Vickermania ingenoplastis | reverse complement strand
CATCTGCGGACAAAATTCCAACAAACAAGTCGCCAATATAGTTGCGCTATCATCAACCACAGTAAACTGTAAATCAGTGTGCGAACCCAACCAGAACCGAACAACACAACTAAACATCCACCAATCACTCCTAATAGGCCTCAACAATATCACCCCAGAAACCCACAGGAAGCTTTCAGGCAGCGCAATACGTGTAAACCACAATCTATCCCAAAATCACTATTCAACCAACCAACCAAATAAGACCTATCTAGCAATGTATAAAGAAACCACACCTCACTCAGCATGGCAAACCCACACCCCAAGCAAACTGCTCCATCCCTCTGTACATAGCAAAATAAGCAATACAACACCTAAATACCACTAAACCCAACACAACAGCAACTCCAATCCAAACCCAAATGTATTGGCACTAACAACTCTCTAGGGGTGTTGCAAGTCAATCCAGTAACCAAAATCGCCCACAAGTCTAAACATCAAAAGAAAGACAATAAACGCACAAAAAGACCAAATCACAAACAATATCCTGAAATCATACGTTAAATTCACACTCCTGCAAGTCACCCAAGGTACATAGAACTGGTTCATTACCGCCATTAACAGCGACCCACGATACAAGCCTCAATAAAAGTCACACGTGGCAACGCACTCCTGTACATAAGACATCTACACCCGTGCAGCCTGTCGCAACGCGTTTGCCGAACGCGCACACCCCAGCCGAAAACTCCATCGATCAACAGGTAAATCTCCAACTCAAACTAGATGCGCCAACACCACCCATCACAAAACACAAATCCCAAAGTAAACTCACGCACCAAAGCAACACTCATACCAATGCAATAATCCCAAGCCCATCCCGCGGCAGTGAAACACATAATCTGCAAGTACAACTAAAATCCAAATCAAACCTAAGTCTGTCAAGTACCAACTTCGCGCGTGCAGTCAGTCATATCTGCCGTGTGGCAATGACACCCCCACTACAAAGTAAAACAAGCTAATCATAAAACGTCACCACCATCACCTACAACAACCAAAACAAACGCCACCCGTCGACAAGTCCCCGATAACCAAACTCAACCTTAAGTTCAACTCAACATTCTAAACTAATCCAGAACATCAAACGCCTACCCAGCAAACCAGAAACCCACGTAACTAGTCAGGTCTACTATCATACCCCACCACAGCAACCAAACCAAAAAAGTGCCCAACCCAACCTCCCCCACACAAAATCCTGACCCAAAAAATGCAAATATACTCCCCCCTCATAACTAAAATCTAACGCCCACCTATATTATATCAACCCTCCAGCGCTCAAAATTCACGCGGCAGCACACCCATAAAGAGTCACGGATCCCTAAGCTAGTTGGGAACATGCCGCCCTCAAGGTAACAGCCACACTAGCCTAAAACCCACAAAAATCCCGAAAAATGCAAATCTAGATCCCGAACACTACAGAAACCCCAAAATACCGAAATTAAGGTCAAATTCAGCACTCACAGCACTTCACACAAGAACACAGCGCTAAAACCACACACGCGGCACAGCCCAATCGCAAAACCCCAACCACCGCTCAACGCAACTAAAGCAAACAGCCCTCACACGCAAATCTAGGGGAAAATCCCCCTATATCATATCAACCCTCCAGCGCGCAAAATTCACGAGGCAGCACCCTCATAAGTAGCTACGAAACCCTAAGCTAACCGGGAACACAACTCCCACAAGGTAACTGCTACACTAGCCTAAGCCCACCAAAATCCCAAAAAATGCAAATCTGGACCTGGCCACTACAGAAACCCACGAAAATGCCGAAATTAGGGTCAAATTCAGCACCAGTACTTTACGCAAAACACGGCGCCCAACCTGCACATGAGACACAGTCCCACAAACACAAAAATGCGATCGGTAACCAGCACAACTAAAGAAACAGCCCTCCCACGCAAATCTAGGCGAAAATCCCTATATTATATCAACCCTCCAGCGAACAAGTTTACCGAGGCAACCAAGATTACCCTGAAAACCCGTAAATTCAGGGTCAATCCACAAGACACCTATCAGCAACAAAGTTAAATAAGCACCAGGAAACCCTGGGAACCCGAAAGTAAATCCGGAAAATCGGCAGGTAACACCCATCACAATCAAGTACGCTAAACCACCAAAACTCAAATTAGGCACCAACCCCATGGCGCGAGCGCAAAAAACAAAATCCCTAGAAATAAACAAATACAACCCACACAGGAAAACACCACACAGTCACAAAACAACTAACAAATCAAGGCACTCTCTGCAAAGCAACAACTACAATGTGCACCCAGCAGGTGGCTCCTGAAACCCCTCCCACCCAGCAAACCACTTGCAAGCCAATTAAAACAACAAATCCATGTCATACATCCAGCCTCAATGCAAGAAAGCCAATACCCGGCAAATCAAAGCATGCACCGGGTGTCTGCACCTAAAAAACTCCAGCATTTGCCAGAACATCAAACTAATCAACATCCACCGACCTAACGCGTCGCGCACAAGCATAAGAAAATCCACAAGCGCAAAACACTCGTTCTGAGGCACACCCACAATTAAAATGAACCTAATACAGTGTCTCAACCGTCCATAGCCAACCAGCGCCTGTTCAACAAAATAAGCATTCTCCCGCCAAAGCAATATTAAAGACCATGCTACCCATAGTTATCCAAATACACAGTTTATTCACACCCCGCACAAGTCACCCAAAATCACAGCAACAAACAAGGCTCCTACAATGTACCTGCTAAGAAGTCAACTCCCGAAACTTAAAATTCAACAATTACCAACAACAACTACCACCACGTCAAAACAAAACATCAATCTAAACTCAATTAAACCACAACACACCCAACAGTCAACGAGTACCAAACCAATCAATCGACTTTGCATCAAAAATAAAATCGTACATCAACCCATCGTAAAACCAAATCAACCGAAAACATCACACGAGAACGTCTTAAACAATGCGTGTACAACAAGCATCATGCAACCCATCCGCCAAGGAAACCGCCAGAACAAACAATTTACACCCCAGAACACCAGTAATAAACCATCACATACTACATGTCTACAATTATCAACCAGCAATAATGTCTCTATCTAGACGCATTCACGAACGAAATCAAGCAACCAATCCACCAATCACAAACACTTACTAGGCAGCAGCCACCCTTCCAAAACAACAAAACCATCTATTAGCACTATAAATCCAAAAGCACAATCAGTAAGCCTAAAACCAATAAATGCACACCAAAAAGTAAACTACAAAGCATCTGAACACAAGTTACAGCCAAACCCAAAGCCCAATCAGCAATCTAATTAATACGAATAACCTAAATGTAACATGCTCGCATACAATCACATCCATGTGGCATTAACTACAAATCTAAGGTACACCACCACGCCGATCAGCAGTCTCAGCCCTCAAAAACAAGCCCATCATAAAGGTGGTAAGCAACAAACCCTTTAACCCAGCCAACAACAAGCTTATGCCTATACCACAATTCAAGCCCAACACATGAACTCCTCAAACATAAGTGAAATGATAAACCTGCCCAAACAACCATTAATAAACACCAAAATACAATTCAACCCGTAGCACCACTAACCCACACAACAATTTGTATAGCAAACCCCTAACCATCCCAAAACCAGCAGTCGCGATAGCATACCTCATGCCCAGCCCACCAAACGCACACAATTAGCCATAACCTCATAATAAATTACACAACACCCACCAGTCATGTAATGAAAGCAACCTGTAGCACAACTCAAATCACAATTTAAACCACATTCTACTTGAACTACTAGCGCAACATCTTCAAAGCGCAGCACAAATCCCCGACAACGTAGCATATGGTAAACCTGTTAAATTTCGTAAGCACAAATAGACAATCAACACACCGCCCAAACCAAAGCATAGCATCCCACGTCCGAAAACATAACCATACCCACAGTAGTTTAAAATAATTCCTACAAGCCACAACAGCAACAAGTCTCAAACACTTCACAACAGTAGAACACCCACGCTACTCATTAATAATAAACCAAACTAACAAACATACAGCACTAGAAGTATCATAATGCACTGCCAATACAATAAACATCACACTCGCTCAAATGTAATAACAAGAAAACAAAAAGAACTTAATGAAGCTATTACAATACACACTCAACTATCATAGTAAACAACACACTAACATAAACATTACAAACAGCAAACCACCAGTACACCTAAGCTTAAAACACCGCAAGTATTCACACCATACACAGCAATCAATCGCAAGTTGTACCCACCAAATCTCACAGGCGCCGCAGCGTGCCCACCCGCATACAACTAAAACACAATATAATCATCTATATCGTAAAACAAATCATGCAAATAACTAACAAAAACTACAAAACCAATCATAAATCCAAATCATGTCCCGTACTATCAAGCAAACAACAGAAAATCACCCACAAACAATCATTGCATCTAAAAGCAACATCAGAAACTTATTATACTAAAGTTCAAACCAAGGTTTCCCACCAAAGCTAAGGTCATGCCTAAAAGTTAAAACTTGGAAATAATCAAGTTCAATGCCAGCAAAACTCCGGAATACTATATTCGCCAAATCCTACAAACGCCAAAATTCGCAAGCTAGCATAATACTTTACAACCACAACAAATTAAACAGAATCCACAAAGTCACATTATAGTAACTTAACACTTCGAGTACCGTACCCAGTGTAATCGTGCAACTCACACGAAACAACGCACCCGCATCACCACCGCACAATCCTAATATAAACACCCGACACTCACACCGAACAACCTTAAAAGTAAATACATTACTGAACCTCCACTACGATACATCTACACCTTTAAGAATACAAATATAATCGCTTGCATTTGTAACACTCTAATACAACAACTAAAAGCATCACAGCTAAATGCCCCTAAAACAACCAATGCCCTAAAACGCATCAATCGTCAGTGCAACCAACACACTACAGCATCCAACAACATTAAGATCCAACTACAACAAAGAAACACAAAACTATACGCCCACTGTAATAACTAACACAAAATCAGACACAAGCAGCACTATTACATTCAACTAAATTATTTTAACATCAACAAACTATAAAGATAATCTACACGTAACTATTAAAATACCAAACCTATATGCACATCATTACGGCATCAGAACAATCAACATAAGAAATAACCGTACTTCTTAAAGAATCATCAAAACAGAATCCAACCACAAGCACCCGGTCAGGCTGCCCTAATACCACATGTAGAAAGGGCATCACAACACATAAAGTCCCCGCAATCACAACACAATAAGTTAATACAACAAGTCTCAACGAAGCATACTGTAACCTACACAATCAAAGCCAATAAAGCTCCAAACACTCTCACACTACAAACACAGTTTATCCCATGCACATATGTAACAGTGTAGCACCTACACAATGTCCCACAAGCCGGTAACCTACCAGCCGAATAACGCAATCTTCAGGCAAGTACAGTGTTTAACACATATAGTGATACCCGCACGCAGTGGTTCACGCAACTTACACCAACACTAAACCTTACGCCACAGCACATCATAGTTAACCTTGGACATCATTCACATAACATAACAAACAATCCTAAAAACAAGTAAATCTAACAGTTACACCCGCCACCCTAACGGAAGTCAATAAACTGCAATATAGAACCCCCACGAAAGCCTAACCGTAATGCAAACGTGCAACTCAATCCACAAAATACAAAATCAACGCCTAACTTTACTCGCACAACATTATAGCAGTGAACCGTATACAAGTGCATACCACTAGCAGGCAACAGTTAGTCCTAATGCATAACCTACCAGCAACAGCATTATCATGTACCAGCCACATGGCATACATCAGCCCATCATCCCAGTCAAGCTATAATCCCATACATCGCTCACTCGTGCTCACCAAATCTGGTTAATGTAATAACTGAAAATGTCACCAATACACCCCTCACTACGTATACAACTACCTCACAAAACAGCATTAAAACATAACATCATAACATAGTTTACATTAAATAGCATAAATCAACTTACGGCAGCAAACATAACTTAACTCAACTCAAAAGAATTCAGAATGCCCAAAATCAAAATAGCAGCAACACAAACACACCACCAAAAAATAACTATAGCAATCAACCAATAACAGCAAACATAAGACTACATGCAAATTGTGACTGTAATCTTAACGTAAACATAACCTACCCAACCAAATTAAAACACGTACAAAACATCCTAAAACAACACAAATTACAGCTTCTAAACTGGAACTCACACGCACGCAATAAAACAATAACCCCACACATGTCGCACAGGTGCTAGCAACCATCAGCACAAGCATCACACCGCAAAGCTTTAAACTGAGTCCACAAGCTATAGGCGCGCAACCAACCAAACATGCTGCACCACTGCCTACAAGCAAAATTAACACAGTATACCATCTACAATGCATTAGTAATCAGAAGGCAATAATAAACATCTATCAAGTAATAATACAACTCCAAACAGCTCTCATTGGCACTATTAGCAAAGCCTCAAACGCACAATACACAACACTAATCAACAAAGCACAAATACCAGCAAATCAAATAAAAGATCCAGCACTCAACTTAAACCGACGCAAAACTTAAACGCAGCACGCAACCTAGAGACTAACTCACTAGCAAACCAGAATTACCAGCTGCGCCCAAATCCACCCAAAACTTCAAGCAAAGATCTACCGAATTTATAATCTAAACACTCTAACAACCACAACACGCATAGTTCGCAACCACAACACGTGTATCGAAAACAAATCGCATGCAAATAATAACTTAACTAGAGCATACACCATACTGATATCCAAATCTAAGCTAAAGGCACGTGACAAACCTACCATCGCAACTGAATCTTCCCAGCGTAACGAATAACCACAACAAAGTAAAAGATCTCCAACAATGTTCAGAATCCACATCTCAATAAAACAACTTTCATCTTAAATCTTTAAAGCTTACAAGCATCATAGACAAAAGCAGCACGCAAACCCAAATTTACGCCAACGAAAGCAAGCCTACCCACCTACAACCACCAAAGCAGGCCTCACACAACGCCATACCCTACCCAACCCACCAACAAAACACCAATCCCCACATCAAATCCTGCAAATGCCTAACATTCTATATTATACAAACATTACTTATCTCGCCACAATTAAAACACTGACATTCATAACAGCAAATGCACATGTTAAAGTACAAACTATAAGTTACTCGAATTACCGATAACAGTTAAACTACAAAATCTAAACATACCTATAGGAACCCTCAACCGCACCCACCTACAAGCAAATGCGCAACAAGAAACTGCTAGTCAACACGTTCACACCATAGCAACAACGAGGAATCCAGAACCTACTAACTAAACGCCTACAGCAAGAAACCACATCCAATCAAATAATCTAAAAGCAATCACGGTATTATACCACAAACTTAAACATATACCTCTACAAGTATTACATAACTAAACGTCCAACAAACTCATTCCGTGCCTCGCAAATGTAAACCATCAAAGTGCCGGAAAGACACCACAATGCACACAAATCTGAAACATCACTGAAGCCTATAAACCTAAGCCTTAAACACAATACAAACCAATACGCAAATCATAGCCAGCAAAAGAAGCAATTAAGTCAAACACACAAAAACAGGTCGCCAATATGGCAGCACCTATCCCACAGAACGCTCGAATTAAATACCCACAAATCATCAAGACCCATTAAGGTTCACTAATGTGTACGTCAATCGTACATACCCACTGCACATGTCTCACAATCAAATTACATTCAAGTTAACACGCACGCCTCGCAACAACATAATGCGCAAAACAAACGGGAAGTAGCAAGCATGTCACCATGTCATTCAAAATTCAATAATAAAATTCATACCCGAAAACAACACAACAATCTGATCTAATCAAAGTCAGTGCCCACACCTAAGCAAGTAATCACAAAGCATCATATCACTCAAACCTAAAACACCACCACAAGCATCACTAAGCAAACCAAACCTTACTAACACCTATACCACGCGCAGCCCTTCATTCAACTCAAAAGGCAATACACCTACAACACACAATAGGAATCATCGACAACAAAATCAAGGAAACAACCACCTGCATGTAATCGCCATTGCGGCACATTGTTAAAACATGCTAACAATGCATTACCAATACCGTAAAATATGGCAACCCAACCATCAATACGATCACCAAATACTCGTATGCGAGTTAATTTAAGGGTACAAGCACACAAACTAACACCTTAAGTAACAATCAAACCCAAACACACAACGTCAATAAGAACACCACAAATCAAGTGTTTACACTCAACCTCAACAAGTAGCCGATGCATGCATACCCAGGAATTAGGCGAACACCAGCACAAAGTCTTGCGGCTGTACTGTGCTTGGTGCACTGCAAACAAGCTGGTTAGTATCCAATCTGAACAAGCAACAACACAACACACTAGCTTTCAGATACCGCACCCAACGTGTCCAGGCCCAGCCAACCAATACCACGCCACCCGTGGAGGTTACCCACAACTCCAGAAGTACACAAGCAGCATCACGCCCGCGAAAACCCTAACAGGCATGTAGCCACAAACACCTCCAAAACAAACCCCGCACACACATCACACCTATATTATATCAACCCTCCGGCAGCAAGTCTACGCAAGTTGCAAACCCACAAGTCAGTGCCGTACCCTCTGCGATGCAAGATCCCAGCACCATGCAAGAACATCACGGGCGCACAACCCCTTTAACAAAATGGCCAAAAATCAGGAAATTGCAGTTAAACACCCAAAAATCGCCTGGAAACCCCGAAAACCCCGAAAATCCAGGAATCCAACCCCAAAACAATACACCAGTGACAAACTGCCATTACCCCAAACAGGAATACCCAGGCTATATTATATCAACCCTCCACCAGCAAGTCTACGCAAGTTACATGACCACAAACCCACAGTACGCCTCTACGATGCAAAATTCAACCCACACAAACAAATACACAATCATGCAAATCCAAGGCCGCAAAACGCCCAAAAAATCAGGAAATTACAGCCAAAAGCCCAAAACGCACCCTGGAAACCCGAAATCCCCCGAAAATCCAGGCTTCAGTCCACAAACAACACCCTAGAGACAAAATACCGTACCCCAAACTAGAACATTTAGGCTATATTATATCAACCCTCCAGCGGAGAGATCTAGCACGGCAGCCCCGGAAACTCGAAGCCCACAGACACAGGAAGAAACCACTAAAATTGCTAATTGGTGCAACGTATCCGCACAACCTCGCAAAACAGCACAGTGTCAAAATCACCCCTCCAAGAAGGATCACCCATACATAGGTATACCACAGCTCCACTCGCCCAGGAATCACAATCACAGCAGCATGCAAGTTGTAGCGCCCACAATACCGACAATCGAAAACGCAAACCGGTTGCAGAAACTCCACCCGCACAGAAAGATACACATCGTGCAATACCGAACAGCCCTAACTAAAGCAGACAACAAAGGCAACAATCCCTCGAATGAATAACAAGTGCACGCCACAAACCCCAACCATGCAAGCTATCGCGTCGCGAAAAGTACCGACGTCAATCAACACAATATCTCAAGGCATGCAAAGCCGTAAACCTCCGCGCCTCAAACTATCACAAAACCCACGCCAACCAAACTGAAATCAAAAGGCAGAGCGCCACTGCGCAAGCAACACATAACCCTACATGAAAGCTAAAGCGGCAGGCAGCACGCACAATCAAGATGCAAGCCACAACACCTGGAGCAACCAGCACAACCCATCCCGTGCACCCGCGCCGCCAAAGCCATCTCAACAAACTCTTACACGCAAAGTAAGTTACACGCGTGCAGTCCCAGAGCCTTAGGGTATGACTAGCAAAAGCTCCACAAGTGCAACCATTCGCAATGCAAGCATCCGGCGGTCGCCAACGCAAGCAAGCTTTCACAGCACAGAATAATCACCATCGAGAATACGTAAAAACCCACGCTGTAAACACACGTTACCTGTAACACCCAAAATCAAAGCTCAGCTGCAAATTAATGGCGCCTTGCTAAATAGAAAACCCACAAGCATAACGCTGTTATAAGCACAAACTACCGCTCACCCACACTAGCACAACTGAGAAGTGCTGTATTAAAAGCAACAACCCATCAGTCAGCATACCGCAAACACCTCACAAACTGAAATGACAGCTCAGTAACGCTTGGCAACATCGTAATAGCAAACACCACAACTGCAAGCACATCAACCAAGTAATCACCAATAATCCCGCGCTTAAATAGAAGCTATCCACTCATCAAGTAGCACTACGTGCTAAACCCTGCCACCCACCACAGGAGATACCAAAACTATCCTAGCATAAGCCGCTATGGTAAACCAAGTAACATGTCTAAGCAACCGTCAGGAACCGATAAACCTAACACATACCAACACAACAAACCTAGCTAACAACACAGTGTCAAAAACATACGCAAATAAAACCAATGTTGTTAGCATCACATCGTCTGCAAACCACAGGTACAATCATGTCCATCGCAACCTGAAACAAAGTAATTCACCAAGTCTCCACAAATAAACAAAACTAAATCACATACAGTGAAATAGAGGGCATTCCTATGCATACCTCGGCTACAAACTGAAAGTCATGTTGTTTCCTAACGATTATAACGCAAACAATAAGGCAACACACAAATGTTCCCGCACATAACCGAAGTGTTCCTACGGCAACACTGCAAACACCTGCTACGCCACTACGCACAACCCAAACCCAAGACAAGCTCCCCAATGAATCTCAACCAAAGCTAATTTCGCACACACCCGTGCCTAAGCAGTGTCCAGGCTTAACAAGAAAGTATCATGAAAAGCACACCATCAAGCGCCCCCTGCGGTTAACCAAACTTAAACAAGAACACAGCGGAATTACAACCCACCAAACGTCGTAAAGAAACCAGTAGTCAATCACAAACCAGATGCCCTTTAGCACCACCAACAGCAGCCTCGAACATTTAGCATAAAACCAGCAAAGCACGCCACATGAACATCAAACATAATTTACAACAAACCACTACAACACCATACCAAACCATCAACCTAATACTCTGTAAACGGTGCACAAAACCACAACAACTTATGTAAGTAATAAACTGCACCACAATAGTCACTTGTATGCGGGCAACCACCCACCAACAATGAAACACAACAATAATATGTGTACAGTTAGTGTCTATGTAATCAAGAGGTCGAAGCAACAATCACTGAAATTCACAATACAATAATACACGTAACACGTGCGAAAGCAAATCTAAACCCAAGAAACGCAACGAAATAACCAATATGATTAAGCAAATTCATAACCACAAGCAGACTGTATCCCCGACGCAGTACCCATTTTAAACATACTGGTCCAGCATTCAAACACATAAATAAGAACGCATAATAAAGCTACAATATAAACAAACTAGCAACAACACAAAAGCGAACAGCGCCAGCAACATAATACAATCAAACCAACAAGTTCATCAAACTCGCAAAGTATACCCAAGAAGCATAAGCATTCAATAAACACAAACTACAAAAAACAACAACCATAAAGAAACCAAACATTACACACCACAAATCGTAACGTAATAACAACAACCAAAGAACAGAAAAATCAACTATTACATGGCATCTAAGCTTATGTACTGTATAAACGATAGTATCCTATAGCAGCGTAACGAATCATTAAATTACATTCTATAAATCTACTACACAACAATACACTCAAATTAAAGAATTAAATCTTATCCAATCCAAATCCACAATAATAAGTATCAATCCAACCAATCTAATACAACCTTCCCCAACCTTAAAACAAACAATCATACTATATAGCCACAAAGAGTCAATCCTTACATTACACACCCACAGTGTATAACCTCCAGCAAATAGAAACCACTAAAGCTCCCAGTAAACAAGAACTCCAAATTTTAAAACCAAAACCTTTATATGGCAAATTAATCAAACATTCAATTAAAAGTACAGTAATAAGTCACCGCATGCATACAAAACAAATGCAAAGCAATAAAGCACAACATAACATCAACACAGTAAACAAACCAACAATCTAAACAATTAAAATACGCAAAATCACGTCACAACACAAACTAACTATGTGAACGAACTCTGCACAAATCACAGTATCGTAATACAAATCAAACAGTAACAACTTCACAAATGCTGTTTGCCATTAACACAACATTAAATATAGCAGAACTAACAAAGAACAATCAAACACTAGTGCAATCATACCGCAAACACAAACCTTTCTCATTGGTCCTACAAATCACATAACAAACCAACCACACATGCAATCACAAAATCAACAGCATTAAAACCATATTAAGCCGCAACAATATAACACAAAAACAACAGCGCTCCCTACGTAGCCAACCAGCAAGTACGGTCTACGCAACTATACCAACAGCGCTCAAAGCATCTAACATAAATTCGCAAAAATTGTGCAACCCACAACACTTTAATAGGTACCACACCCACAAAGTGCAATCGCAGTTAACTCAGCTACGTAAATCGAAGCAACAAAATCTCAAATACCCAACAGGTATTTACACCTATGGAGTCTGTGCAACACTAAGGTCTCAAATTTTACAAGCAACACTCATCGTAAGTACAAAGTCAATCAATAATACTAAAATATGCAAGCATAAACACACTTACAATACGAGCAGGCTTCACAACCAGCCATAACAACGTGCTATTAATATCAGCATCAAAACTTGCAGTACAAAATAACAAACAACATATTATAAGTCCACACAATAGGGCGCTACAAACTCGTGGTTTCAGTACCCACAATAATAGTGTAACAGCCAACCAAGTGCAACACAGCTCTACAAGTTACAACAACCACAATTTAGCACCCCACCAATCCATTTACAGACACAATTGTTGAACCTACTCATACATTGCAACCCTAAGCAACTAGCATCAATATAGAAACCTAAGCAAAAACTATAGCTAAGTAGGCAACCCGAGTAAAACTTAATTCGATCCAAAATGTCATGGCAAGCCAACGTTGACGCAAATCTTGTTAAACACACAAACATCTGTAGGCAAACCCCAATACAAGCAATTAATTCACAACGCAACAGACACAATACAACTATGTATAACTAACAAATCGCAACTTGCGGGCTCCACGCAACACAAAGTCCAACCTACAGTAACTAAAAGCAATAAACAATCAAGTGTAAACAGTCAATTTTAAGCTATCATTTCACGCAAATCACAAATATTTAGGTTAACCAACAACTTGTACACGCGAAACACCTACCAAACCAGATCAAAAACCTTACATAATACTACAACATCTACAATGTTATCAAGAGTATAACTACCTGGGTATATTCAACCACCTAACAGCAAAATCCACAACCAGCACCCCACAACCCGCAGCATCCAGAGCGGTAAACCAATACAGAGTGCTACGAAACCTATAAACAAATCAGCAAAAGCACGGAACACAAATACAATATACTAACTAAAACCCATCGGACACAGTACACCATACACAGTAAGTATATCTATTTTAGCCACACAAACATAAATCAACCATTACAACCATAAGTTATCCATTACAACCTACACAATAATCAACAAAATAATCAACCAAGCAAGTTTTCTACACTAAAATAGTATGACCAAACTAAACCTCAAACCAATGTTAAAACAATAGTTCCTAAGTGTGTTCTGTAACCCACAGGTACAAATTTAAACCGAAAGCACAACCAAACATAAAGCATTCGCAAAACAACCTAACAACCTGCGTTAACAAATTACAATTCTTAAAGCATCCAATTACAAAACCAAATAAGTAGTCTCTATAAACCCATACAAGAAAACATAGAACATAAATATATAGAATTGCACTAACTGTAATACAATCTATAAAACAAGTAAAAGAACAGCACTATTACATATAACTATTGATTTTAATTGGTTTACTGTATCACAAACAACATCTCACAATACCCACACCACTATAAAAGTTAAAGCAAAGTATAGTTCCTGCAAAGACCCACACTCGGTAATGACACAAAATACTTGTATCACATCATCCCAAAACAGCAAAACTAAAATTCCATCTACAAAACCCGACTACACGCAAAACATGCACTACCAACGTAACCCTACACCTTAAAGCAGCAACAAACCCATGACCTAACCACTAGCCACATTGCCGGGCATCAATAGCATCCTATTGTATACAAGCATAAAATCACAGGCATATAATATAAACCCATGTCGCATGTAAACCACAGTAACTCACGGATAGCATTTAAGTGCTTTACGTCACAATAATCCAAAGTGCTTATCAGAAAACGAACACATATCTAAAAACACACCCGTGGAAAGCATACTTATAATGCACTTACACCAAACCTACTCCAGAACCGTACTAGATCATAATCACACGCAGCACACCATAGAACAACCAATATGACAGCATCCATGCGCAAATAGTACCTTTACCGGCCCAAACGCTCTTAACATAACACATTAAAGTCAACTACATCACACCAAAAACTTGCACTCAAATACCTCCTACAGAAGTTAATACCAGCCCACCCTAAAAACTATCCGACAAGCAACACAGCCCCAAATATTTCCGACCCAGCCAAGTAACAAACCTAATACCCTCCCATCAACCCACAACTCACAGGCATACGAAATTATCAAGCCATTCGCATCCTACACTCGAAAGCGCATCAAAATAATCAATTGCAACATAAACCAAAATCACCATCAACAATTTGCTCGCAACAAATCAATGCAACCACAAACGTCAAATAAGCAGCAAGTATAGCAACAAATCCACAAACACTAAAAGTACAAGTTTCCCGTCAATCACTACAAACGGTCTAAACAAGCAAGTCTATCGCACCCTTCAAGTACCACCACTAAACAGCTAAGTTGTGCCGCACAAAAATAACACCCAAACAACTCAAACATAGGTAGAAAGTATATGCACCCCCACCTACAATCACTTAACCGGCCCACCATTCTATCGGCACAAATATAATGGCACCAACTAACACCCAACAATAAACCCGCTTAAGTTTCACGCATAACTAGCGCATCGTTTTCTTATAACACTATACAGTAACAGATTCCACAATCAGTTGCAACTACGGTAACCATAAATCAGGCGTAAGTGAACCAACTTTAACACAACAAGCAACATGAAGCAGCATGCACTATCCAATCACAGCATAATATGTAACTTTAAACTCATAGCAATCATAATCCTGATACAATCACAACATACGCACAAGCAAACCAACCAAGCACACAACTATATGCAAGTAACACCGAGAAGCAATCATTTAGCAACACCATCAGGTCAGTACTACAATTATAAAATACAATACACAATATCGAAACTCATACAAATACACAAAACAAATGCTCAAATCAAAGATACAATGCACACCCTACAAGCAAGTTAAACACGGCAACATATCTTCACGCAACAAAGCACCCTCACAAATCCCTAGTAAAACGCGAAGTAATCATCCTACACCGAATCACAGCAAGTTAGGCCTCGCAAACACATACTGCCTGTGATAACATAACTAAAGAAAAACACAAGCATAAAGGTAAAGTCAAGCTCGTAAGCAATATCAAACCCTACAACTGTAGCACACCATTCACTATATCACTTTAAGAATCCGTCAAACCATACAATTCCCAAAAACAACGCGTAAGCAAAGCTATCAATGCATAATCAATCGCGTTAAATCCAAAATACCCACAATAATCACAACACTTATAGACATCTATTCAGCGTGTCAGCAACATGATCTAAACAACTTCCATCTAAAGCAGACGTAGAAAGCTAAATAAATAATGCACACGTAACAGTCAACTGTTTATACAACGTGCTCCCTACCTAACGTTAAGCACCATAACCACCCTGCATAATATACTATCAACGCAACTTAAGCCCATATAGCCAACTCAGAACACAGCATCAGCACCTAAATACATCGATCGCATCCTACAGCGTACAAAGATAACACTATGATTCACCAGGTGAGCAGTAAGTTACATTACATGACACCAATACACACAAAGCATTTAACAGTAAGTATACACAAACAGTACAAACATATGCATCTATATATAAATACCTTGCACTATATATGTAATAACGACAATCAATACACGCTGCATCACTATTACAACTCAAATGTAAACAATCATCATAATAAAACAGTGCGCATAAACTTAAACAACACTACTGCAGTAACACCCTAACTCAATCACGCCAAAAACAATGCACCTTGCCTAAGCTTAACATATCGCAAGCATTAATAAATAGCATCTCTGCAAGTTTCCAACAAACAAGCAACCTGGCAGTAAACATTTGAACCATACTCCTTAATTCTCAACCAACAACATCCTTAATAATATCAACACAATCGCTCTAAATGTAAACCTAAATTCTATTGCTAACAAATATAATCAAGTAATCCACATCGCACATGTGCAGTGTTATACAGCAATTACGTGGCGTCCATCTAACAAGCCCATGCTACCACAAGAAAACACACCATCTTTAACTGCACCAACCACAAGCAGAAAGGTCTTGAATCACTACTATAACAACACTCCATCCACAGCAACTACTGGCAACAAAGGTTTGCAAGATCACTCTTAAGCCAAAAAGAAATATACACAATTATGTAAAATAATTTAAACCCACAGCGCAAAACCAAAAATTTCCATTACAGGGCTATAACAATTCAGCTTAAGCACATGCACCATTCCAACGCAGCACACATGGCCCATGCAAACCAACATCCACAACCATACAACTCTGATAATAATTCTCCGCCACCAACTCCATAAGCAATAAGCAGCCTAATCTAACGGTTAAATAGCTGTACAATCCGCAACTAAAATTACTGGGTTAAACTCTATACACCCCGAAAAAGCTAAAGCAAACACCTAAATACCCACTAACATTGCACTCAAAAACGCGCAACACCACTAACGCGTCCGATGCGTAAACCTTTAAATTATTAAGGTCTTAGTCGTACATCACAGAACTTACAGTGCTTATAACGATCACATCTACCTACAAGTAAAATTCTGCGCCAACTATAGAAACCTACACAGTACCAAAGCTTATAAACTACACAAACCATCACTACACGCGTTAAATCATAAAACATACACTTTCCTTTTCGCAATGTACACATAAGCACCCAAATAGCTACCACAGCAACGAAATACTAAACGTTAAATAGCCCACTCCGTACACAAGTCATTATTAAGCATTCTGTAGTTCAAATACAAACGGACCGTCACAACGCAGTAATCAGCTAACAACCGTGACACTCCCACTCTATAGGTTAACATAGCACCGTAAAAACAAATTATAGTCAAAAAGCTGACAAATCTCGTAAGCAGTCAACACAAACTAAACGTCGCACCCACAAACATGTTAACATACAAGTGACAGTAGTGATCACATCACAACCCCAAACACAAACGTAATCCATATAACCTAGCCTACATGGCAGGCAAGCACTATCCCTTGCAAATATCATAACAAACAAAAATCAACAAATTCCGGTGCAAATAACAATTGACATTCACATGGTGCATGTAACAATACATAAAACCAACGGTCCTGCACTATCCTACACGTCATGCCAACAACCAACTACAACCATCAACAACACTAACACAGCCACAAAACATTTAAGCTATAAATCAAACAAACCCAATTTAAGTAAACACTTTATTCACGGCACCAGTCGGCAGTCGTCAATACCAAGTAGCAGCAGCAATTATCAGCTAATCAAGCTGTACCATGCCCGCCACAACATCACAACACCGTCACATATTTCATACTAAGCAGTCTAAATTCAAACGACAATCCAAAAATATGCGAAGCAACACTCACCCAAAACTTACTCCTACAGTAGGCACCTATCCGCAAATAAAATGCAAGGCAACCAAACATTTCAAACCAGTATGCATCAAAGCAAACCCCACAGGCGCCACATTTCACAAAATGCCATGGAACGCATGTCCAGAAAACAGCAATTCACCACCACCTTAATCCAACCAATACGCATTAAACAAACTACAACCCTGGATAACACAAAATACGAGCTAAACACCAACATCCGTAAACTCCACAGCAACACCGTTAGCATAAACCTGCTACCAAATCTACTAATTCTAAGCCTCACATAAACCTCCTAGCACAATCTACCAACTGCAAAACAACCCAAGAGCACAAGAATCACAGTAACACCTGCACCCAAACAAGCAATCATCTGCGGACAAAATTCCAACAAACAAGTCGCCAATATAGTTGCGCTATCATCAACCACAGTAAACCGTAAATCAGTGTGCGAACCCAACCAGAACCGAACAACACAACTAAACATCCACCAATCACTCCTAATAGGCCTCAACAATATCACCCCAGAAACCCACAGGAAGCTTTCAGGCAGCGCAATACGTGTAAACCACAATCTATCCCAAAATCACTATTCAACCAACCAACCAAATAAGACCTATCTAGCAATGTATAAAGAAACCACACCTCACTCAGCATGGCAAACCCACACCCCAAGCAAACTGCTCCATCCCTCTGTACATAGCAAAATAAGCAATACAACACCTAAATACCACTAAACCCAACACAACAGCAACTCCAATCCAAACCCAAATGTATTGGCACTAACAACTCTCTAGGGGTGTTGCAAGTCAATCCAGTAACCAAAATCGCCCACAAGTCTAAACATCAAAAGAAAGACAATAAACGCACAAAAAGACCAAATCACAAACAATATCCTGAAATCATACGTTAAATTCACACTCCTGCAAGTCACCCAAGGTACATAGAACTGGTTCATTACCGCCATTAACAGCGACCCACGATACAAGCCTCAATAAAAGTCACACGTGGCAACGCACTCCTGTACATAAGACATCTACACCCGTGCAGCCTGTCGCAACGCGTTTGCCGAACGCGCACACCCCAGCCGAAAACTCCATCGATCAACAGGTAAATCTCCAACTCAAACTAGATGCGCCAACACCACCCATCACAAAACACAAATCCCAAAGTAAACTCACGCACCAAAGCAACACTCATACCAATGCAATAATCCCAAGCCCATCCCGCGGCAGTGAAACACATAATCTGCAAGTACAACTAAAATCCAAATCAAACCTAAGTCTGTCAAGTACCAACTTCGCGCGTGCAGTCAGTCATATCTGCCGTGTGGCAATGACACCCCCACTACAAAGTAAAACAAGCTAATCATAAAACGTCACCACCATCACCTACAACAACCAAAACAAACGCCACCCGTCGACAAGTCCCCGATAACCAAACTCAACCTTAAGTTCAACTCAACATTCTAAACTAATCCAGAACATCAAACGCCTACCCAGCAAACCAGAAACCCACGTAACTAGTCAGGTCTACTATCATACCCCACCACAGCAACCAAACCAAAAAGTGCCCAACCCAACCTCCCCACACAAAATCCTGACCCAAAAATGCAAATATACTCCCCCCTCATAACTAAAATCTAACGCCCACCTATATTATATCAACCCTCCAGCGCTCAAAATTCACGCGGCAGCACACCCATAAAGAGTCACGGATCCCTAAGCTAGTTGGGAACATGCCGCCCTCAAGGTAACAGCCACACTAGCCTAAAACCCACAAAAATCCCGAAAAAATGCAAATCTAGATCCCGAACACTACAGAAACCCCAAAATACCGAAATTAAGGTCAAATTCAGCACTCACAGCACTTCACACAAGAACACAGCGCTAAAACCACACACGCGGCACAGCCCAATCGCAAAACCCCAACCACCGCTCAACGCAACTAAAGCAAACAGCCCTCACACGCAAATCTAGGGGAAAATCCCCTATATCATATCAACCCTCCAGCGCGCAAAATTCACGAGGCAGCACCCTCATAAGTAGCTACGAAACCCTAAGCTAACCGGGAACACAACTCCCACAAGGTAACTGCTACACTAGCCTAAGCCCACCAAAATCCCAAAAAATGCAAATCTGGACCTGGCCACTACAGAAACCCACGAAAATGCCGAAATTAGGGTCAAATTCAGCACCAGTACTTTACGCAAAACACGGCGCCCAACCTGCACATGAGACACAGTCCCACAAACACAAAAAATGCGATCGGTAACCAGCACAACTAAAGAAACAGCCCTCCCACGCAAATCTAGGCGAAAATCCCTATATTATATCAACCCTCCAGCGAACAAGTTTACCGAGGCAACCAAGATTACCCTGAAAACCCGTAAATTCAGGGTCAATCCACAAGACACCTATCAGCAACAAAGTTAAATAAGCACCAGGAAACCCTGGGAACCCGAAAGTAAATCCGGAAAATCGGCAGGTAACACCCATCACAATCAAGTACGCTAAACCACCAAAACTCAAATTAGGCACCAACCCCATGGCGCGAGCGCAAAAAACAAAATCCCTAGAAATAAACAAATACAACCCACACAGGAAAACACCACACAGTCACAAAACAACTAACAAATCAAGGCACTCTCTGCAAAGCAACAACTACAATGTGCACCCAGCAGGTGGCTCCTGAAACCCCCTCCCACCCAGCAAACCACTTGCAAGCCAATTAAAACAACAAATCCATGTCATACATCCAGCCTCAATGCAAGAAAGCCAATACCCGGCAAATCAAAGCATGCACCGGGTGTCTGCACCTAAAAACTCCAGCATTTGCCAGAACATCAAACTAATCAACATCCACCGACCTAACGCGTCGCGCACAAGCATAAGAAAATCCACAAGCGCAAAACACTCGTTCTGAGGCACACCCACAATTAAAATGAACCTAATACAGTGTCTCAACCGTCCATAGCCAACCAGCGCCTGTTCAACAAAATAAGCATTCTCCCGCCAAAGCAATATTAAAGACCATGCTACCCATAGTTATCCAAATACACAGTTTATTCACACCCCGCACAAGTCACCCAAAATCACAGCAACAAACAAGGCTCCTACAATGTACCTGCTAAGAAGTCAACTCCCGAAACTTAAAATTCAACAATTACCAACAACAACTACCACCACGTCAAAACAAAACATCAATCTAAACTCAATTAAACCACAACACACCCAACAGTCAACGAGTACCAAACCAATCAATCGACTTTGCATCAAAATAAAATCGTACATCAACCCATCGTAAAACCAAATCAACCGAAAACATCACACGAGAACGTCTTAAACAATGCGTGTACAACAAGCATCATGCAACCCATCCGCCAAGGAAACCGCCAGAACAAACAATTTACACCCCAGAACACCAGTAATAAACCATCACATACTACATGTCTACAATTATCAACCAGCAATAATGTCTCTATCTAGACGCATTCACGAACGAAATCAAGCAACCAATCCACCAATCACAAACACTTACTAGGCAGCAGCCACCCTTCCAAAACAACAAAACCATCTATTAGCACTATAAATCCAAAAGCACAATCAGTAAGCCTAAAACCAATAAATGCACACCAAAAAGTAAACTACAAAGCATCTGAACACAAGTTACAGCCAAACCCAAAGCCCAATCAGCAATCTAATTAATACGAATAACCTAAATGTAACATGCTCGCATACAATCACATCCATGTGGCATTAACTACAAATCTAAGGTACACCACCACGCCGATCAGCAGTCTCAGCCCTCAAAAACAAGCCCATCATAAAGGTGGTAAGCAACAAACCCTTTAACCCAGCCAACAACAAGCTTATGCCTATACCACAATTCAAGCCCAACACATGAACTCCTCAAACATAAGTGAAATGATAAACCTGCCCAAACAACCATTAATAAACACCAAAATACAATTCAACCCGTAGCACCACTAACCCACACAACAATTTGTATAGCAAACCCCTAACCATCCCAAAACCAGCAGTCGCGATAGCATACCTCATGCCCAGCCCACCAAACGCACACAATTAGCCATAACCTCATAATAAATTACACAACACCCACCAGTCATGTAATGAAAGCAACCTGTAGCACAACTCAAATCACAATTTAAACCACATTCTACTTGAACTACTAGCGCAACATCTTCAAAGCGCAGCACAAATCCCCGACAACGTAGCATATGGTAAACCTGTTAAATTTCGTAAGCACAAATAGACAATCAACACACCGCCCAAACCAAAGCATAGCATCCCACGTCCGAAAACATAACCATACCCACAGTAGTTTAAAATAATTCCTACAAGCCACAACAGCAACAAGTCTCAAACACTTCACAACAGTAGAACACCCACGCTACTCATTAATAATAAACCAAACTAACAAACATACAGCACTAGAAGTATCATAATGCACTGCCAATACAATAAACATCACACTCGCTCAAATGTAATAACAAGAAAACAAAAAGAACTTAATGAAGCTATTACAATACACACTCAACTATCATAGTAAACAACACACTAACATAAACATTACAAACAGCAAACCACCAGTACACCTAAGCTTAAAACACCGCAAGTATTCACACCATACACAGCAATCAATCGCAAGTTGTACCCACCAAATCTCACAGCGCCGCAGCGTGCCCACCCGCATACAACTAAAACACAATATAATCATCTATATCGTAAAACAAATCATGCAAATAACTAACAAAAACTACAAAACCAATCATAAATCCAAATCATGTCCCGTACTATCAAGCAAACAACAGAAAATCACCCACAAACAATCATTGCATCTAAAAGCAACATCAGAAACTTATTATACTAAAGTTCAAACCAAGGTTTCCCACCAAAGCTAAGGTCATGCCTAAAAGTTAAAACTTGGAAATAATCAAGTTCAATGCCAGCAAAACTCCGGAATACTATATTCGCCAAATCCTACAAACGCCAAAATTCGCAAGCTAGCATAATACTTTACAACCACAACAAATTAAACAGAATCCACAAAGTCACATTATAGTAACTTAACACTTCGAGTACCGTACCCAGTGTAATCGTGCAACTCACACGAAACAACGCACCCGCATCACCACCGCACAATCCTAATATAAACACCCGACACTCACACCGAACAACCTTAAAAGTAAATACATTACTGAACCTCCACTACGATACATCTACACCTTTAAGAATACAAATATAATCGCTTGCATTTGTAACACTCTAATACAACAACTAAAAGCATCACAGCTAAATGCCCCTAAAACAACCAATGCCCTAAAACGCATCAATCGTCAGTGCAACCAACACACTACAGCATCCAACAACATTAAGATCCAACTACAACAAAGAAACACAAAACTATACGCCCACTGTAATAACTAACACAAAATCAGACACAAGCAGCACTATTACATTCAACTAAATTATTTTAACATCAACAAACTATAAAGATAATCTACACGTAACTATTAAAATACCAAACCTATATGCACATCATTACGGCATCAGAACAATCAACATAAGAAATAACCGTACTTCTTAAAGAATCATCAAAACAGAATCCAACCACAAGCACCCGGTCAGGCTGCCCTAATACCACATGTAGAAAGGGCATCACAACACATAAAGTCCCCGCAATCACAACACAATAAGTTAATACAACAAGTCTCAACGAAGCATACTGTAACCTACACAATCAAAGCCAATAAAGCTCCAAACACTCTCACACTACAAACACAGTTTATCCCATGCACATATGTAACAGTGTAGCACCTACACAATGTCCCACAAGCCGGTAACCTACCAGCCGAATAACGCAATCTTCAGGCAAGTACAGTGTTTAACACATATAGTGATACCCGCACGCAGTGGTTCACGCAACTTACACCAACACTAAACCTTACGCCACAGCACATCATAGTTAACCTTGGACATCATTCACATAACATAACAAACAATCCTAAAAACAAGTAAATCTAACAGTTACACCCGCCACCCTAACGGAAGTCAATAAACTGCAATATAGAACCCCCACGAAAGCCTAACCGTAATGCAAACGTGCAACTCAATCCACAAAATACAAAATCAACGCCTAACTTTACTCGCACAACATTATAGCAGTGAACCGTATACAAGTGCATACCACTAGCAGGCAACAGTTAGTCCTAATGCATAACCTACCAGCAACAGCATTATCATGTACCAGCCACATGGCATACATCAGCCCATCATCCCAGTCAAGCTATAATCCCATACATCGCTCACTCGTGCTCACCAAATCTGGTTAATGTAATAACTGAAAATGTCACCAATACACCCTCACTACGTATACAACTACCTCACAAAACAGCATTAAAACATAACATCATAACATAGTTTACATTAAATAGCATAAATCAACTTACGGCAGCAAACATAACTTAACTCAACTCAAAAGAATTCAGAATGCCCAAAATCAAAATAGCAGCAACACAAACACACCACCAAAAAATAACTATAGCAATCAACCAATAACAGCAAACATAAGACTACATGCAAATTGTGACTGTAATCTTAACGTAAACATAACCTACCCAACCAAATTAAAACACGTACAAAACATCCTAAAACAACACAAATTACAGCTTCTAAACTGGAACTCACACGCACGCAATAAAACAATAACCCCACACATGTCGCACAGGTGCTAGCAACCATCAGCACAAGCATCACACCGCAAAAGCTTTAAACTGAGTCCACAAGCTATAGGCGCGCAACCAACCAAACATGCTGCACCACTGCCTACAAGCAAAATTAACACAGTATACCATCTACAATGCATTAGTAATCAGAAGGCAATAATAAACATCTATCAAGTAATAATACAACTCCAAACAGCTCTCATTGGCACTATTAGCAAAGCCTCAAACGCACAATACACAACACTAATCAACAAAGCACAAATACCAGCAAATCAAATAAAAGATCCAGCACTCAACTTAAACCGACGCAAAACTTAAACGCAGCACGCAACCTAGAGACTAACTCACTAGCAAACCAGAATTACCAGCTGCGCCCAAATCCACCCAAAACTTCAAGCAAAGATCTACCGAATTTATAATCTAAACACTCTAACAACCACAACACGCATAGTTCGCAACCACAACACGTGTATCGAAAACAAATCGCATGCAAATAATAACTTAACTAGAGCATACACCATACTGATATCCAAATCTAAGCTAAAGGCACGTGACAAACCTACCATCGCAACTGAATCTTCCCAGCGTAACGAATAACCACAACAAAGTAAAAGATCTCCAACAATGTTCAGAATCCACATCTCAATAAAACAACTTTCATCTTAAATCTTTAAAGCTTACAAGCATCATAGACAAAAGCAGCACGCAAACCCAAATTTACGCCAACGAAAGCAAGCCTACCCACCTACAACCACCAAAGCAGGCCTCACACAACGCCATACCCTACCCAACCCACCAACAAAACACCAATCCCCACATCAAATCCTGCAAATGCCTAACATTCTATATTATACAAACATTACTTATCTCGCCACAATTAAAACACTGACATTCATAACAGCAAATGCACATGTTAAAGTACAAACTATAAGTTACTCGAATTACCGATAACAGTTAAACTACAAAATCTAAACATACCTATAGGAACCCTCAACCGCACCCACCTACAAGCAAATGCGCAACAAGAAACTGCTAGTCAACACGTTCACACCATAGCAACAACGAGGAATCCAGAACCTACTAACTAAACGCCTACAGCAAGAAACCACATCCAATCAAATAATCTAAAAGCAATCACGGTATTATACCACAAACTTAAACATATACCTCTACAAGTATTACATAACTAAACGTCCAACAAACTCATTCCGTGCCTCGCAAATGTAAACCATCAAAGTGCCGGAAAGACACCACAATGCACACAAATCTGAAACATCACTGAAGCCTATAAACCTAAGCCTTAAACACAATACAAACCAATACGCAAATCATAGCCAGCAAAAGAAGCAATTAAGTCAAACACACAAAAACAGGTCGCCAATATGGCAGCACCTATCCCACAGAACGCTCGAATTAAATACCCACAAATCATCAAGACCCATTAAGGTTCACTAATGTGTACGTCAATCGTACATACCCACTGCACATGTCTCACAATCAAATTACATTCAAGTTAACACGCACGCCTCGCAACAACATAATGCGCAAAACAAACGGGAAGTAGCAAGCATGTCACCATGTCATTCAAAATTCAATAATAAAATTCATACCCGAAAACAACACAACAATCTGATCTAATCAAAGTCAGTGCCCACACCTAAGCAAGTAATCACAAAGCATCATATCACTCAAACCTAAAACACCACCACAAGCATCACTAAGCAAACCAAACCTTACTAACACCTATACCACGCGCAGCCCTTCATTCAACTCAAAAGGCAATACACCTACAACACACAATAGGAATCATCGACAACAAAATCAAGGAAACAACCACCTGCATGTAATCGCCATTGCGGCACATTGTTAAAACATGCTAACAATGCATTACCAATACCGTAAAATATGGCAACCCAACCATCAATACGATCACCAAATACTCGTATGCGAGTTAATTTAAGGGTACAAGCACACAAACTAACACCTTAAGTAACAATCAAACCCAAACACACAACGTCAATAAGAACACCACAAATCAAGTGTTTACACTCAACCTCAACAAGTAGCCGATGCATGCATACCCAGGAATTAGGCGAACACCAGCACAAAGTCTTGCGGCTGTACTGTGCTTGGTGCACTGCAAACAAGCTGGTTAGTATCCAATCTGAACAAGCAACAACACAACACACTAGCTTTCAGATACCGCACCCAACGTGTCCAGGCCCAGCCAACCAATACCACGCCACCCGTGGAGGTTACCCACAACTCCAGAAGTACACAAGCAGCATCACGCCCGCGAAAACCCTAACAGGCATGTAGCCACAAACACCTCCAAAACAAACCCCGCACACACATCACACCTATATTATATCAACCCTCCGGCAGCAAGTCTACGCAAGTTGCAAACCCACAAGTCAGTGCCGTACCCTCTGCGATGCAAGATCCCAGCACCATGCAAGAACATCACGGGCGCACAACCCCTTTAACAAAATGGCCAAAAATCAGGAAATTGCAGTTAAACACCCAAAATCGCCTGGAAACCCGAAAACCCCGAAAATCCAGGAATCCAACCCCAAAACAATACACCAGTGACAAACTGCCATTACCCCAAACAGGAATACCCAGGCTATATTATATCAACCCTCCACCAGCAAGTCTACGCAAGTTACATGACCACAAACCCACAGTACGCCTCTACGATGCAAAATTCAACCCACACAAACAAATACACAATCATGCAAATCCAAGGCCGCAAAACGCCCAAAAAATCAGGAAATTACAGCCAAAAGCCCAAAACGCACCCTGGAAACCCGAAATCCCCCGAAAATCCAGGCTTCAGTCCACAAACAACACCCTAGAGACAAAATACCGTACCCCAAACTAGAACATTTAGGCTATATTATATCAACCCTCCAGCGGAGAGATCTAGCACGGCAGCCCGGAAACTCGAAGCCCACAGACACAGGAAGAAACCACTAAAATTGCTAATTGGTGCAACGTATCCGCACAACCTCGCAAAACAGCACAGTGTCAAAATCACCCCTCCAAGAAGGATCACCCATACATAGGTATACCACAGCTCCACTCGCCCAGGAATCACAATCACAGCAGCATGCAAGTTGTAGCGCCCACAATACCGACAATCGAAAACGCAAACCGGTTGCAGAAACTCCACCCGCACAGAAAGATACACATCGTGCAATACCGAACAGCCCTAACTAAAGCAGACAACAAAGGCAACAATCCCTCGAATGAATAACAAGTGCACGCCACAAACCCCAACCATGCAAGCTATCGCGTCGCGAAAAGTACCGACGTCAATCAACACAATATCTCAAGGCATGCAAAGCCGTAAACCTCCGCGCCTCAAACTATCACAAAACCCACGCCAACCAAACTGAAATCAAAAGGCAGAGCGCCACTGCGCAAGCAACACATAACCCTACATGAAGCTAAAGCGGCAGGCAGCACGCACAATCAAGATGCAAGCCACAACACCTGGAGCAACCAGCACAACCCATCCCGTGCACCCGCGCCGCCAAAGCCATCTCAACAAACTCTTACACGCAAAGTAAGTTACACGCGTGCAGTCCCAGAGCCTTAGGGTATGACTAGCAAAGCTCCACAAGTGCAACCATTCGCAATGCAAGCATCCGGCGGTCGCCAACGCAAGCAAGCTTTCACAGCACAGAATAATCACCATCGAGAATACGTAAAAACCCACGCTGTAAACACACGTTACCTGTAACACCCAAAATCAAAGCTCAGCTGCAAATTAATGGCGCCTTGCTAAATAGAAAACCCACAAGCATAACGCTGTTATAAGCACAAACTACCGCTCACCCACACTAGCACAACTGAGAAGTGCTGTATTAAAAGCAACAACCCATCAGTCAGCATACCGCAAACACCTCACAAACTGAAATGACAGCTCAGTAACGCTTGGCAACATCGTAATAGCAAACACCACAACTGCAAGCACATCAACCAAGTAATCACCAATAATCCCGCGCTTAAATAGAAGCTATCCACTCATCAAGTAGCACTACGTGCTAAACCCTGCCACCCACCACAGGAGATACCAAAACTATCCTAGCATAAGCCGCTATGGTAAACCAAGTAACATGTCTAAGCAACCGTCAGGAACCGATAAACCTAACACATACCAACACAACAAACCTAGCTAACAACACAGTGTCAAAAACATACGCAAATAAAACCAATGTTGTTAGCATCACATCGTCTGCAAACCACAGGTACAATCATGTCCATCGCAACCTGAAACAAAGTAATTCACCAAGTCTCCACAAATAAACAAAACTAAATCACATACAGTGAAATAGAGGGCATTCCTATGCATACCTCGGCTACAAACTGAAAGTCATGTTGTTTCCTAACGATTATAACGCAAACAATAAGGCAACACACAAATGTTCCCGCACATAACCGAAGTGTTCCTACGGCAACACTGCAAACACCTGCTACGCCACTACGCACAACCCAAACCCAAGACAAGCTCCCCAATGAATCTCAACCAAAGCTAATTTCGCACACACCCGTGCCTAAGCAGTGTCCAGGCTTAACAAGAAAGTATCATGAAAAGCACACCATCAAGCGCCCCCTGCGGTTAACCAAACTTAAACAAGAACACAGCGGAATTACAACCCACCAAACGTCGTAAAGAAACCAGTAGTCAATCACAAACCAGATGCCCTTTAGCACCACCAACAGCAGCCTCGAACATTTAGCATAAAACCAGCAAAGCACGCCACATGAACATCAAACATAATTTACAACAAACCACTACAACACCATACCAAACCATCAACCTAATACTCTGTAAACGGTGCACAAAACCACAACAACTTATGTAAGTAATAAACTGCACCACAATAGTCACTTGTATGCGGGCAACCACCCACCAACAATGAAACACAACAATAATATGTGTACAGTTAGTGTCTATGTAATCAAGAGGTCGAAGCAACAATCACTGAAATTCACAATACAATAATACACGTAACACGTGCGAAAGCAAATCTAAACCCAAGAAACGCAACGAAATAACCAATATGATTAAGCAAATTCATAACCACAAGCAGACTGTATCCCCGACGCAGTACCCATTTTAAACATACTGGTCCAGCATTCAAACACATAAATAAGAACGCATAATAAAGCTACAATATAAACAAACTAGCAACAACACAAAAGCGAACAGCGCCAGCAACATAATACAATCAAACCAACAAGTTCATCAAACTCGCAAAGTATACCCAAGAAGCATAAGCATTCAATAAACACAAACTACAAAAACAACAACCATAAAGAAACCAAACATTACACACCACAAATCGTAACGTAATAACAACAACCAAAGAACAGAAAAATCAACTATTACATGGCATCTAAGCTTATGTACTGTATAAACGATAGTATCCTATAGCAGCGTAACGAATCATTAAATTACATTCTATAAATCTACTACACAACAATACACTCAAATTAAAGAATTAAATCTTATCCAATCCAAATCCACAATAATAAGTATCAATCCAACCAATCTAATACAACCTTCCCCAACCTTAAAACAAACAATCATACTATATAGCCACAAAGAGTCAATCCTTACATTACACACCCACAGTGTATAACCTCCAGCAAATAGAAACCACTAAAGCTCCCAGTAAACAAGAACTCCAAATTTTAAAACCAAAACCTTTATATGGCAAATTAATCAAACATTCAATTAAAAGTACAGTAATAAGTCACCGCATGCATACAAAACAAATGCAAAGCAATAAAGCACAACATAACATCAACACAGTAAACAAACCAACAATCTAAACAATTAAAATACGCAAAATCACGTCACAACACAAACTAACTATGTGAACGAACTCTGCACAAATCACAGTATCGTAATACAAATCAAACAGTAACAACTTCACAAATGCTGTTTGCCATTAACACAACATTAAATATAGCAGAACTAACAAAGAACAATCAAACACTAGTGCAATCATACCGCAAACACAAACCTTTCTCATTGGTCCTACAAATCACATAACAAACCAACCACACATGCAATCACAAAATCAACAGCATTAAAACCATATTAAGCCGCAACAATATAACACAAAAACAACAGCGCTCCCTACGTAGCCAACCAGCAAGTACGGTCTACGCAACTATACCAACAGCGCTCAAAGCATCTAACATAAATTCGCAAAAATTGTGCAACCCACAACACTTTAATAGGTACCACACCCACAAAGTGCAATCGCAGTTAACTCAGCTACGTAAATCGAAGCAACAAAATCTCAAATACCCAACAGGTATTTACACCTATGGAGTCTGTGCAACACTAAGGTCTCAAATTTTACAAGCAACACTCATCGTAAGTACAAAGTCAATCAATAATACTAAAATATGCAAGCATAAACACACTTACAATACGAGCAGGCTTCACAACCAGCCATAACAACGTGCTATTAATATCAGCATCAAAACTTGCAGTACAAAATAACAAACAACATATTATAAGTCCACACAATAGGGCGCTACAAACTCGTGGTTTCAGTACCCACAATAATAGTGTAACAGCCAACCAAGTGCAACACAGCTCTACAAGTTACAACAACCACAATTTAGCACCCCACCAATCCATTTACAGACACAATTGTTGAACCTACTCATACATTGCAACCCTAAGCAACTAGCATCAATATAGAAACCTAAGCAAAAACTATAGCTAAGTAGGCAACCCGAGTAAAACTTAATTCGATCCAAAATGTCATGGCAAGCCAACGTTGACGCAAATCTTGTTAAACACACAAACATCTGTAGGCAAACCCCAATACAAGCAATTAATTCACAACGCAACAGACACAATACAACTATGTATAACTAACAAATCGCAACTTGCGGGCTCCACGCAACACAAAGTCCAACCTACAGTAACTAAAAGCAATAAACAATCAAGTGTAAACAGTCAATTTTAAGCTATCATTTCACGCAAATCACAAATATTTAGGTTAACCAACAACTTGTACACGCGAAACACCTACCAAACCAGATCAAAAACCTTACATAATACTACAACATCTACAATGTTATCAAGAGTATAACTACCTGGGTATATTCAACCACCTAACAGCAAAATCCACAACCAGCACCCACAACCCGCAGCATCCAGAGCGGTAAACCAATACAGAGTGCTACGAAACCTATAAACAAATCAGCAAAAGCACGGAACACAAATACAATATACTAACTAAAACCCATCGGACACAGTACACCATACACAGTAAGTATATCTATTTTAGCCACACAAACATAAATCAACCATTACAACCATAAGTTATCCATTACAACCTACACAATAATCAACAAAATAATCAACCAAGCAAGTTTTCTACACTAAAATAGTATGACCAAACTAAACCTCAAACCAATGTTAAAACAATAGTTCCTAAGTGTGTTCTGTAACCCACAGGTACAAATTTAAACCGAAAGCACAACCAAACATAAAGCATTCGCAAAACAACCTAACAACCTGCGTTAACAAATTACAATTCTTAAAGCATCCAATTACAAAACCAAATAAGTAGTCTCTATAAACCCATACAAGAAAACATAGAACATAAATATATAGAATTGCACTAACTGTAATACAATCTATAAAACAAGTAAAAGAACAGCACTATTACATATAACTATTGATTTTAATTGGTTTACTGTATCACAAACAACATCTCACAATACCCACACCACTATAAAAGTTAAAGCAAAGTATAGTTCCTGCAAAGACCACACTCGGTAATGACACAAAATACTTGTATCACATCATCCCAAAACAGCAAAACTAAAATTCCATCTACAAAACCCGACTACACGCAAAACATGCACTACCAACGTAACCCTACACCTTAAAGCAGCAACAAACCCATGACCTAACCACTAGCCACATTGCCGGGCATCAATAGCATCCTATTGTATACAAGCATAAAATCACAGGCATATAATATAAACCCATGTCGCATGTAAACCACAGTAACTCACGGATAGCATTTAAGTGCTTTACGTCACAATAATCCAAAGTGCTTATCAGAAAACGAACACATATCTAAAAACACACCCGTGGAAAGCATACTTATAATGCACTTACACCAAACCTACTCCAGAACCGTACTAGATCATAATCACACGCAGCACACCATAGAACAACCAATATGACAGCATCCATGCGCAAATAGTACCTTTACCGGCCCAAACGCTCTTAACATAACACATTAAAGTCAACTACATCACACCAAAAACTTGCACTCAAATACCTCCTACAGAAGTTAATACCAGCCCACCCTAAAAACTATCCGACAAGCAACACAGCCCCAAATATTTCCGACCCAGCCAAGTAACAAACCTAATACCCTCCCATCAACCCACAACTCACAGGCATACGAAATTATCAAGCCATTCGCATCCTACACTCGAAGCGCATCAAAATAATCAATTGCAACATAAACCAAAATCACCATCAACAATTTGCTCGCAACAAATCAATGCAACCACAAACGTCAAATAAGCAGCAAGTATGGCAACAAATCCACAAACACTAAAAGTACAAGTTTCCCGTCAATCACTACAAACGGTCTAAACAAACAGAGTCTATCGCGCCCTTCAA